>JBBPBX010015912.1:35343-48828 GCA_038048925.1 Garcialebias charrua
ATGTTCCTCTACAGCTGATTTAGTTTAGAGTCAACCTGAATAAAGATGGCCGCCACAACAAAATGACTATATCAGTCAATTTTAAAGGAATTGAGTTAAATGTCAGTGTGGTAGTAGCTGAGACTGACCTCCATCTTTTACTCTGAGTGATGTCTCTTAACACATAACATGTGTTTAAAACTTTGCCATAGACTATTGAAATCAGTTAGTGAAACTCTCAGAAACTAATAAATGGATATTTTATTATCTATATATATATATATATGTATATGTATATATATATTTTTAAATTATTTTATTTACCCTTTATTTATCCAGGTAGTCTCATTGAGTCACAAGAACTCGTTTTCAAGAGAGACCTGTTTAGGGAGCAGATGGTGGGGGTTAAGGGCCTTGCTCAGGGGCCCAGAGTGGGGCAAATGAAGGTGGAGGCAGGTGTGGGTGTTTCAACTTTTTCCACCCACATTTTTTTTATGTTGTCAGTAGCGAGACTGGAACCGGCGATCTTCTGATCACAGGTCCACCGTCTCTAACCACTGCGCCACCACTCCCCCATTACATGTAAAACGGATTAACTCCTGAATTTAATTAACTAAAGATGGCCGCCACAGCCAACTGACTTTAGGAAACACCAACATGACTATAGCTCAGCCAGTTTGACAGATACTGTATTGAGCTGACAGTTGTTGTGGTAGTAGCTGAGCATCATACTCAACACATACTTTGAGTGTAACACATTGTGCAACATGTTTGTCTAAAACCTTGATATAATTGTTGGAGTCAGTCCTGTTTGTCTGTTAGCAAAATATCTCATAAACCACTGAACAGATTTCAAAGATACTTTCAACAATTAATCTTTGGATCAACTGAGAGGAAGAAAAATCTGCTCATAATTCATTCTTGTAAATTGAAACTCACGCAGAGTTTTATACGTAGTTTTTTATTTGTATCTGTAAACAGACCTTCACAACAAAGATTTGTAACTTGTGTCATTATTTTTACTAACACAAATCTTTTTACACACACATTCTTATCTACACATGCACAAACAACACATTTATTTTACAAGGTTACTAAAGTGATTTACAAGCACAAAATCTTTGTGAGCTGAATTTGTGCACAAATAAAAAGCCATGTGTGCAAAGAGAGATCATGTAAAGTCCACACAGAAAAGCTGGGAGGCAAACATGCACTAACCACTGCTGCCCACAGCTTCTTATGAAATGACTCAATCAAACTTGTCTACAAATGATGTGTAAAACACTTGAACAATAGAAATGATCATTTCAGTGTGATGTGCACACATGAAGCTGTCAAATGATGCAACATGTTGAAGAAAGCAGAAAAACAGCTGGTAAACAAACTAAACAGCTGCCCTGCTCTACATTTAGATTACACTTCATTCTTGGAGCTCACACACTTCACATGACATCAAGCTGACTTTTGAAACCATGGAAGGTGACAAGATATGTCTGCTTCTGTTAGTGAAGGAAGCAGAAGTGATGAACTGCAAGTTCACTTTTCACATCATCTTCATGAGGTTCTGATGATCGCTCAGTGGATCACCAGAGAGCTGGACTACAAAGTGAAGGGAACAGCTGTGTTGAGCTGAAACTTCTCAGAGTCACTAACGAGCCTGATGACATCACCATGGTAACAGAGACAAACGAGCCTGATGACATCACCATGGTAACAGAGACAAACGAGCCTGATGACATCACCATGGTAACAGAGACTGAAGTCAGTCTGATGACATCACCATGGTAACAGAGACTGAAGTCAGTCTGATGACATCACCATGGTAACAGAGACTGAAGTCAGTCTGATGACATCACCATGGTAACAGAGACTGAAGTCAGTGTGATGTGAAACTGTCAGGAAGAAGCTCCATGTGTTCACTGAATCTTTTCTTAATGACATCCCAAATATTCAAATGTGACTGAAACAGCATTAATATCTCATTATAGTTCTACCAGCTGCTGTAAGATTTGAAACAGATTGTCAAATAAAACTAAACTCAAACTTCCAGCGTCGTCATAAAAATCACTCAGAGCTCCACATTGAAATAATCTAATGTGTTTTCATTTCTAATTTAATTAGAATACAAACTTTATTTAGGGACGTATATTTTATAAATCTAACCTGTGGCTTCCAGTTTCAGGTCAAATTATTTCATTTGAGTCAAACTCATTTTCAATTAACTCATAATTTCAACATAAGAAATCTGCTGGAAAACTTGAACACACTCACAGGCCACATGAGCCAGTTTGTGTTAAAAAGCTCCAGTAAAACCAGTAGAGTCAAAACTAAATGTTTGCATTTTACAAGACGCTATATCAGAACTAAAAATGTAATGGATCATACAGCCTCTTCAGAACATCTGGACCATCACTCTAACATTTATACAGCTGCTGATTCCATGGGACTGTTAATACAAATATTCCTGTTCAAACTGTAATGGCTGCTCATTTTACTGGACCCAGTATCCCAACAGAACTTCAAACAACAAAGTCATGGAGTGAATCATCAGCTGATGTGTGAATGTAGCAGGTCTACTGACAGAAACAGACTGCCTGGTACCCACTGCACAACTCGAAACGCGCCTGCCGCCCCCTTTTGGCCGTTTGTCAGGGTCCCACTGCCACTGAAGGCCGTCTGATGACGTACACTAGGGGGTAGCAGAGGGAGGAGGTGTAGCTCGTTTTCCGGGTTCAGTTGTTGTGTTAACTGCACCTCCGACGGTCTTCGATGAGATTAAAACTTTTTTTTATGTTTGGGGTGATCTACACTGGAGAGGACAGCAGCCTGTCAGCAGCAACTGTAAAAATGCCACGTTTCTTACCGGAGTTTGGGTCCAATTCATGGAGGCTGGATCCGGTAAGTTTAAAAAGTAAAAAAAAAAGTCCCGTTGTGGTTGTGTAATCAGATAGCAGAGGCTCTCCCCACTGTTTGCTGGACGCGTCGAGCCTCCAGAGATGGAATTTTATGGCGTTGGCAGTTCGACGCCGACGCGCGCGTGCGTGTGCAGGCTGCCCCCGCAACGCTTCGATCACTTGAATCGCACCGCTTCCTGGCTCGCCGTGACTCGACGCGTCTCCTCATAGACTTTGAATGTAAACCGGCCGCTTCAGCCGCCCGACAACGGGGGCAGTGGGTACCAGGCATGAAAGTTCAGTTATCAAATAAATAATTTTCAATTGTCCTGAAATTATTGTTATTAGTTTACATCATGTCTTTAAAAGTTTTGTTTTGTTTTCTAAACACATGTTTTATTATTTATTCAGATTGATCAACTTTGTCAGAGATCAGCTGTTCTTCTCTGAGCTCAGCTCTGAAGTCCAACCCCTCCCATCTGAAAGAACTGGACCTGAGTCACAACAAGCTGCAGGATTCAGGAGTGAAGCAGCTGTGTGGTTTTCTGGAGAGTCCACGATGTAGACTGGAGACTCTGAGGTCAGACATGTTTATCCCCTGCTGATGGAGGAGGAGGGATGTGTGTGTGTGTGTGTGTGTGTGTGTGTGTGTGTGTGTGTGTGTGTGTGTGTGTGTGTGTGTGTGTGTTTTCTGTACTATCAGTAATGTCATGAATCATGATATGGATTTTATTTAACCTTTAATGAAAAAAAAATCACTGGATGTTCCTCTACAACTGCTTTATTTTAGAGTCAACCTGAATCAAGATGGCCGTCACAACAAAATGACTCTATATCAGTCAATTTTAAAGGAATTGAGTTAAATGTCAGTGTGGTAGTAGCTGAGACTGACCTCCATCTTTTACTCTGAGTGATGTCTCATAACACATCCATCCATCCATCTTCTTCCGATTATCCGGGGTCGGGTCGCGGGGGTAGCAGCCTAAGTAGGGAGGCCCAGACTTCCCTCTCCCCAGCCACTTGGAGCAGCTCCTCCGGGGGAATCCCAAGGCGTTCCCAGGCCAGCCGAGAAACATAGTCCCTCCAGCGCGTCCTGGGTCTTCCTCTGGGTCTCCTCCCGGTGGGACATGCCCGGAACACCTCACCAGGGAGGCGTCCAGGAGGCATCCTAACCAGATGCCCGAGCCACCTCAACTGGCTCCTCTCGATGTGGAGAAGCAGCGGCTCTACTCCGAGTCCCTCCCGGATGACTGAGCTTCTCACCCTATCTCTAAGGGAGAGTCCAGCCACCCTGCGGAGAAAACTCATTTCAGCCGCTTGTATCTCATAACACATATGTGTTTAAAACTTTGCCAAAACCTATTGAAATCAGTTGTTTGTCTGTTAGCAAAATGTCTGAGACAATTGAACAGATTTTATTGAAACTCTCAGAAACTAATAATTGGACATACATGTAAAACTGATTAACTCCTGAATTTAATTAACTAAAGATGGCCGCCACAGCCAACAGACTTTAGGAAACACCAACATGACTATAACTCAACCAGTTTGACAGATATTGCTGGGTTGCAATCACGTGACCCGGAAGTGGCGCGAAATTCAGATGCGGGGCAGGAAGTGATTTTCCCCAGTTCAAAACACAGCAGAATGGATTACAGCAAGTATGCCAAAGCCCTAAATAAACTGGCGAGGACGAGTTTTGGGTTAACCATTTAGGATCAAAAGAAGCTTTAAATGGTTGTCGACTTGTTTCTGCCCGGGTGAGTAGTGAGATGTATTATTTATTTAGTAATTAGCCTATGCTAACTACGCTATCGCTAATGCTAACAACAAGTTTAGTTAGCCCCCTGTTATTTCTATGTGCGTGGATCTACTTAAAAATAATATATTTAGCTTCTGTAAAGCCAAATTCGTGCTGGAGTTGTATGTGTTAACGTTGAGTCATATGCATTTCTACACTGTAGGTCAGAGATCTACAGTAACTCCATTAAAAAGGTAAGTTAATGTACTGAAAATATTATGATTTTTTTTGTTTTGATAATACAGTATCATCAAGGTGATCGTATCTTCTTTGTAACTTCAGATACTAGCTGGTTAAACTCAAGGTGGCCATACATGGGAGCCTCACCAGATGGAGTCGTTTCATGTGACTGTCATGGAGCCAGGGTGTGTGAAATCAAGGTAAAATTTATTTCTCAAAAGGTTTGGACTACTGCACTGCAGACTTAGCTTTTTTAGATTTTTCTACCTGGATTATTGAGCATGCATTAGGGTACTGCACTGCAGACTTTGCGCACCTCACAGTATGAATGTTACAACTATAATTTTTTACTCAAATCTTTGTTGTTTGCATATTTCACAGCATGTAGCCGTAGTTTTGGGGATGGTCTTGCAGTTTGTGGGATGTTGCCTTGTTTCCAGTTAAAAAATGTGTGACCTTTCCATCACCTTTTAAAACTTAGTCCAGATTAATACATTCTTACCTGTGGAACACACCTGGTTGACAGAGACATAAATATAGTCTCATTTTCTAACATTGGTGTTGGATAGTGAAATGAGTGAAACACAATCTTTAAAAACGTATCATATTGAAATGTTTTGGAGACTACCGTATTTATTTTTTATGTCTAAGTTTCATTGTCTTGTCCTTCAGTGCCCACAGAGCAAACAGCATGAAGTCAGTCTGAGGATGTGTGCTGGACAGCCTGGTTTTTGTCTCGTCGTCTCGTCAAGGTTGGAGATTCTGTACAACTGGATAGGAACCATCCTTATTACCATCAGCTCCAGGATCAGATTCACATTGTGGATGTACAATATTGTGATTTTGTAGTATGGAGTGAAAATGATATTTATGTGGAAAGAATTCTGCCAGATGACCAGCTGTGGGAAACAGCAGTTCCCAAAATTCAGCACTATTTTACACATTGCATCCTACCTGAAATCCTGGGACAGAAATCCACACGTGACTAACCAATCTAAGAATCAAGAATGTTATTTGGAGTAGTTGATGAAAGGAGTTTGAAAAGTTTATACAAATTTAAACAGTTGCTCTTTTTTTCCCCAAAAACATTTGTCACTACCATAACATGTTTCAGCTACACCTGTAGCAAGCACTCTGCAGAAGGGTCATGTGATGTTGTTACATGTCATGACAGCTGTTTTTTATTTACAATAATCTTAATTGAAAAGTTAAGTATGTTAAATCAAATGATATATTTAAATCAATATGAGATTAGCTTGTGAATTTCAAAGGTGTTCTAATATGTTAAATAACAGCACATACAAATGTCATATGTCACAAATGTTGCAAAATGAGTCTACTTCAGAAAAATGTTTTTATTTCAATAGCAAAACTCATGTCATTTTAACTGACCAATATTCACAAAGATTGGTTATGGAGTTCATTGAATAAATTAAAAATATTCAACCTTATTGGGTAAATTTTTTTTTTGTCTTCATGAACAATTAACATGTACAAATATGGTCTGTAACAGTATTAGTGATTTAATTTACTTTTGATTTACTTTAAATGATAAATACATGTATAATCATTTAAACTTAAAATATTTATATAAATATAGTTGATTGAATTACTTGTCGCTCAGGCCACTCTATTAAGAATTGTAATCTTTCATGGAGAACATGAATCGTTCTAAAACAAATTCGAGACACAGTGGCTTTTGACACATTAAATCTATAGGCAAGGTCTTGAAGCTGCAGATGTAATCTGAGATGCATAAGTATCATAATAAATTGCTCAAATTTGGAGAGTGCTGACAGTGATGACATGCTGATGTATAAGGTTCACAGAGCTGAAAAATTTGCATCAAAACTAAAAAGTTGGGCAGTCCCGTATAAAACTTTGTTTTATCGTTGTTCTGGAAGGTTTCAGGAGTAAATTTAGTCACTGAGACTTTTTCCTTAAGGTCGCAGATCTCAGTTGTGTAGCCTTTCACTGCATCCTCCAGCTTTGTGAGGTCAACCATGCTTAGATCCGTCTGGCATTCTGCATCTGCAAATATTTAATTATTAAAAATTACGTTCAGAAATTCTATAAATAAATAAATAGTATTTTTATTTATTATTATTTTACCTTTGAATCGTTCGTTTTCAGGGGCTGGTAAGCTTTCTTCACAGAGCTCATCTTCCAGACTGTTGGCCTCCTCAGTGCAGAGAAGCTTCCAGGCCTTAGCTCTTTCCCTGCGCCGGAGGGATGCTTCTGTTTGTGGCCACTCGTTACTTCTTTGGTACCCCAGGTTAACAGTGGGGGCCCAGTCTTGGGAATGTACATCACCTGCTGCACTCGGACAACCTAAATATAAGACACCACTTTAAAGTAAAACACGTAAATGCCTTTCCTAGCACTAAGCTAACCGCTAACAACATTAGCATTCTAATCGGATTTTTTCTGGGAACAACCAAGTGTTGAACCACTACACAAGCTAGGGCATAACATATCTTACCTGTCTTTCTAGTTACTGTCCAATAAAATATCTGAAAATATGATTTAAACGATACGACCCTTACCTGTAACAAAGTGGTCGCTGCAGACTCTCGTCAGTTTCTGCACCTCCTGTTTTTAGCCGTAGGTTGTAATCCACGTTTGTCGTCTTTTTTCTGTAAGTTTTTTTAAATTAATCCCCTTGTAGCATACTACTTTCGGAACACGAAAATAACTTTTATCTATCTCTCGATTAGAGCGGTTGCAACAACCGTAAACGGCACAGAATTTAGGCATGTTGATGCTGAATCAGCAACAGAAGGAAACGGCTGCGTTTACTTCTTGCCCCGCATCTGCATTCTGTGACGTCACTGCTACGTCATCTGAAACCCAGCAATTGAGCTGACAGTTGTTGTGGTAGTAGCTGAGCATCATACTCAACACATACTTTGAGTGTAACACATTGTGCAACATTTTTGTCTAAAATCTTGATATAATTTGTTGGTCAGTCCTGTTTGTCTGTTAGCAAAATATCTCATAAACCACTGAACAGATTTCAAAGATACTTTCAACAATTAATCTTTGGATCAGCTGAGCAGAAGAATGTGTGAATGTAGCAGGTCTACTGACAGAAACAGACTGAAAGTTCAGTTATCAAAGAAATCATTTTGAATTGTCCTGAAATTATTGTTATTAGTTTACATAATGTCTTTAAAAGTTTTGTTTTGTTTTCTAAACTTACATGTTTTATTCTTTATTCAGTTTGATGAGCTGCAGTTTGTCAGAGATCAGCTGTTCTTCTCTGAGCTCAGCTCTGAAGTCCAACCCCTCCCATCTGAAAGAACTGAACCTGGGGCCTCATGTATCAACCGTGCGCACGCACAAAAACATTGCGCACGTCACTTTCCACGCAAAGTGGCGTATGTATCAAATCTGATATGAACGGGAATATCTGCGCATCCACGTACAAATCCACGGCTGCTCCCCTGCTTGCGTACGCACGTTTCTGTGGTTATTGTTCCTTTGGCGACACTTACAGGTTATTCAGAGAAACTGTGTCCATGATATGAAAATAATCATAAATCCCACCAAACACACATGATTAACAATTATTACATCCACATGGACGCAATTAGATGAGTGGATATAAAAGCATGCGCCAAATAGTGGCAACGATATTGACAACAATGAGATGTGATTTCTTTAAATAAGAAGTTAACCAAGCTGTACCAACACGCCTACGTTTAGGTCAGTGTGTAGCGCGGTTGCCTTTAGTTCCAAAGGTCATGAGTTCGAATCTCGCATGGTACAACGTTTCTCTTTTTTTTTTTCGTTCCAGATTTAAATACACATGAAAACTATTTACAAAACAAGAAATCGTCTGCTTCCTTTCATTTCATGTATTGTTCTATTTCTTGTTGTTTTATTAAATAGTTTTCCTGTGTTCTTTAAATCTGGAATGAAAAAAAAAAACGTTGTACCAAGGGGGAGTCGATCTCACGACCTTTGGGACGAAGGGCGGGCGCGCTCACCACTAACCTATACAGGCATGTTAGAGCAGATGGGTCAACTTCTTGTTTAAAAGTGGATGGTATGTTTTGCGCTAGGCGTGCCGAATAAAACCTTTTTCCGTGCTTCTCTGCCTCACTCAGAAGTGATTCCTGTTCACAGTCCGTGAAGTTCCTCTTTTTTCCACGTTCCGACATGATTTGCAATGGAGCAGAGACGACATTCCTGTCGTGCATGGCATATTTGAATGACTTTGCATATTCATACGGAGGCGTGTCAAAGGCGGAGTCGGCCACTCTCTCATGTGCGCTGAATTCCACGTTGATTGTGTTGTACATAAGGAATGTGCGTGGATACCGGTGTACGCACAGTTTGATAATTCTGGATTTTTTTGTGCGTGGACACTTTTCTGGATTTGTCCGTACGTGACTTTTCAGTAGGAAATCTACGCAAGTCTTTGTACATGAGGCCCCTGAACCTCAACAACCTGCAGGCTCCAGATGTTCAGCAGCTGTTGTATCTTGTGGAGAGTCCAGACTACAGACTACAGACTCTGAGGTCAGTAGAAGGTTGGAGTCGTTCCTGCTGCTTTCAGCAGAATTGGACTAAAGCCAGTTGTTGTCAAAGCAAAGATCCAGTGTTTCCTGTAAACCTGCAGCTTCCCAGTAAGTGTATTTCTGAATGAATGTATGAGAGGAGAACAGGGACTGGTTTCAGGATCAAACACAAAGACAAGAAAAGAAGGAAAGAGCGAGCATTACTTGAAGGAATGCACATCACTCACCAAAATAACATGTGATCATGTGATGTCTCACCTGATCTGTTAGAGCTTGGAGGATGTGTTGTGAATGACTGTCAGCTACTACCACACCACATTTTACTGTACATCAGTATCTGTCAAATTCACTGAGATACAGCTATTTATGTCTAGGCTTAATTTCAGTAGTTGTGCCAGCCATCTTGTATTGTGTTGACTCCAAAAGTTAATCTGTTGAATGTGAACATTTCAAATGTATTTACTGCAAGTTTAAATAAAGTCGGTTTATAAATATTTTGCTAACAGACAAGCAGGGTTGACTCCCAACAGTTACTAAGTTTTACCCAAAGATTTTGCACAATGTGTTGTGATTGAAGTTTGTGTTGGTCTCTCTGAAAGACTCATTTATCTTTTCTGCTGCTTCTTCTTCTCTCTGGAGGTGAAGATGTTTGTTCTGGAGAGCTGAACATGATGGTGTGTTTGTGGGAGAAGATGAACTGTGTCCTGATGATCCACAGAGAAGATGAACTGTGTCCTGATGATCCACAGAGGTTGAAGCAGCAGCAGCTTGTATGCAGACACTCTGACTGGACTGTTTCTGATTCTTCTGTTTCCTCATCCACACTTTACATTATCACCTTCAAACAATTACACTTTAATGTTTCAACAATATGCTATGTTCAGTTTATTATTAGAACATGATAAGGATATATTTTGTTAAAGCATAAAAATATTGTTTGAAATATAAATATTTCATGTTGTATTGTGATATGAAGACACTTTATTTTTCCAGCGCTGACATAAATAATTTCCATTGAGTTGTAGTTTTAAAGTAAATATGTTTATCTGTTCACTTTGTGTGATTTAAATTTTGTAAGACAAACATGAACTGAAAGTTTGACTTCCTGTTTTAACTGTCTTCATTGTAGCAGATGTTCCTTTATTGCCCTCTGGTGGTCACTTCTGTAATTACACCAAACCAGTTTGAGCTCAACGGAGACATTTTTGTCCATTTTATCCACAATATTCCTGAAGGTGGCACTGTATTTGCGATTATGGGACTTACTTCCGTTTGACCCCGGAAGTGCCTGTATTCCATAGGTGGAGTATGGATCGCGGGTGTTTTTGAAAGTTATTTTCATTCATTTTATCGGAGCAAACACAGCTTTTGTTTAAACGGAACGTTTACTGAAATGTCCTACCGGGGTTCAGGTACCTGCTGTGCTGTTCGCGGCTGCACCAACAACCGGACCAAGCTAAATCTTTGGCTAAAACAACAGTGTTTTCAACACGGACCCAAAACAAAGAAAGAGTGTTCCTGCATCCTTCTCTATGGCTGTGTCTGCGCGATCAGGTAACATCTGTAATTTCTTTTTATTCAGGGAGGGTTTATTAATGAGAGTTTTGGATGATTTACTGTCTTAAAATGATATATGTCAGACGCGACAGGTACTTTTAGCCGAGATAGCTGCTAATAAACCTTAGCCGAGAGGCCGGAGCAAACGCGTTCGCTATTTATGTATTTTTAAATTATGTCAGCGCGATCAGGTCACATCTGTTATTTCTTTTTATTCGGGGAGGGATATTAATGAGAGTTTTGGAAGATTTACTGTCTTAAAACGATAGATCTCAGATGCGACCGGTATTTTTAGCCGAGATAGCTGCTAACAAACCTTAGCCGAGAGGCCGGAGCAAACGCGTTCGCTATTTATGTATTTTTAAATTATGTCAGCGCGATCAGGTCACATCTGTTATTTCTTTTTATTCGGGGAGGGATATTAATGAGAGTTTTGGAAGATTTACTGTCTTAAAACGATAGATCTCAGACGCGACCGGTATTTTTAGCCGAGATAGCAGCTAACAAACCTTAGCCGAGAGGCCGGAGCAAACGCGTTCGCTATTTATGTATTTTTAAATTATGTCAGCGCGATCAGGTCACATCTGTAATTTCTTTTTATTTGTCCCTCCTCTTTTAACAAAACGAGTGGTGTTCCCACATTTTTAATGAACTAAAACAACAAAGTTTGGACTGTCTTCAACTGTATTACTCGCATGTAAACAAACGGTGTTTCCGGTCAACCGGAAGTCGTGCGCACATTTCGCGCAAAGCATCATGGGGCGTAGGAATATTGTGGATAGTCAAACCACAAAGACATTTAAATCTAAATCATTCTTTGGACATCAAAAATCTTATGACTGTAATTAAATCTTATTATTTTTAAAGTTTCCAAAACTCATGTTTCCATCAAATCACAAAGTTTTGTTAACGAATGTGAAAGTTGATGTTAAATAGTTCAAAGCTTCATTTCAAAGTGAACCTTTGGTTCAGTGTTTGTCAGAAATGTTTGGTTGTGAAGCTCAGGCTTTAGATGATGGATGGACAGACAGACAATAAACAGATTGTCAGCAGGTAGCGTCACTCAGCGGAGTCTGAGCGTGAAATTGTCCAGATAAGCCATCATCACGGAGGATAGAAATGACCAAGAGTCAGCGTTCTCGTTTGTTCACCACAAAGGGAATGACTGTTTATTGAGTTGCCACGTCACCTTATATATATATTCACATGTGTTCTTAATTACATGGCAGGAAGTGCATGTCCTTTCAAAATAAAAGCATTTGACAAATGAAAGCATAATTATACCACTCAACACCCCTACTTGCGTTCATTTTGTCAAAACCAAACAATCAAAAAATAAATAAATAAATAAAACAAACAACAACAAACAGTAACAAACAAAACATTATTTACAGTATTTACATTCCGAAAATGTATTCTTCAAACTTCAATAACTTTGCTTTTGTTGCAGGCTTTGTAAAAACATCCGCCACCATTAAATCTGTTTGACAGTATTCCAAATTCAGTTTTCCTGCGTTGACACTCGATCTCACAAAATGATATTTTATGTCAATGTGTTTGCATCTGTTTCTATTTACAGGATTCTTTGTCAGAGCTATTGTCCCTTGATTGTCTTCAAATATTTTGGGTGGCTTCATTTGATGTTTGTACATGTTCTGCAACAGTTGTGACAAATACAGACATTCTTGTGCAGTTGCTGATAAAGCTATATATTCTGCTTCACAGGTAGATAATGCAACAGTTGGTTGTTTCTTTGTTTTCCATGATATTAAAGTACCCTTTTCATTTAGACTGGTGCAGTAACCCGTAACACTTTTCCTGTCAGCTATGTCTGCAGCCCAATCTGCGTCACTATGGGCGGTCACATGTAAATCATTTTCACATTTTCGGTAGTACAATGCCTTGTCCTTTGTTTGTTTTAAATACCTTAGTACATGTTTTACCATAGTCCAGTGTTCTATAGTTGGTTTATTCAGATGTTGTGATAATTTGCTCAAGATAAAGCTTAGATCAGGTCGAGTACACGAAGTTAAATAGATAAGGCTACCAACTGCCTCTCTGTACTCTTTTACATTCTCCATTTTCTCAGCATTTTCATTGCAGTTCAGTTTTTGTTCACAAGGAGTAGATCTTGGTTTACAGTCATGCATTTGAAATCTTTCAAGTATTTTATCTACATATTCTTCTTGTGACATTTTTATATAATTCTCTGTATGCTCAAAATGGATACCAAGAAAATTTTTGAGTTTGCCCATATCTTTCATTTTGAATCTTGCTGTCAAGATTTCCTTCACAGTTTTCAGAATACTTTCATCACTGGCAGCAATAATAATATCATCAACCCAAATTATTATTATTACTTTGTTCTTTTCTGTTTCCCTGGTATAAACACAATGATCTGCAGGGTTTTGTATGAAATCATTTTCAGTTAAATAGTCATGTAACGTCTTGTTCCAGTTTCTGCCTGACTGTTTTAAACCATAGAGCGATTTTTCTAATTTATAAACCAGTTTCTCATTTGATTTTCCTTTTATTTCATATCCATCCG
>JBBPBX010015913.1:0-10704 GCA_038048925.1 Garcialebias charrua
TGAAGTGTTTGTGTTGAAGTCGGAGTCCCACAGGGCAGCTTCTAAAGCTACTCGGTTGTTTGTTTTCTTCATCCCTCCCAGTTTTTCTTTCCCTTCACGCTGATCAAGTTTGACATCGAGAAGGAGGAGCCCGTCAGAAACTCCGAGGGTCTGTGCATCAAAGCAGCCCCAGGTGGGTCACCCCCCTCCCCCACCCCCGGTCTCACCTGGACACGGGAGCATGATTAATTCTACTGTCAGATGCTCTCATTCGTCACTGTTAAAAGCTGTTCCTTTGTGTTGCTCAGGGGAAACGGGGCTTTTGGTGGGAAAGGTTACGCAGAGGTCTCCGTTCATCGGCTACGCCGGCAACAAGCAGCAAACGGAGAAGAAGAGGCTCCGTGACGTCGTAAAGAAAGGCGACCTGTACTTCAACACCGGCGACCTGCTTCGACTCGACCACAACAACTTTGTGTATTTTCAGGATCGAGTTGGTGACACGTTCAGGCAAGTTGTGACTCGGAGTCGATCACGTTCTACAATGAGTCTAAAGCACCGTTTATTAAACTAAACTTGATAAAAGCCGGGGTTGTTCACAGTTTGCGGCTCTCAGTGGTGGGCAAATGAACGCTAGGTAGCGCTAAAGCGCTAATCCGCTTACAGTGGACCTAAACTTTTTGTCAGCGTTTTTGTGAATTGACTAACTTTTATAATTCATAAGCGGATTTGTGCTATTTTTATTTAAAATGCAGTACCGCTAATAACTAATTATCTATCAGTAAAAACCAATAAACTTATTTACAAGCTCTTATGCTGCTTGTTTTACCTTTTTCCCCACCGTAAACAGCAGAGGAGGAAAGGGTGTGAGGGGGAGGGGGGCAGAGCTGAGAACAGACTCGGCTCTACCATGTAGGTAAATGCCTGGGGGTCCCATTTCAGCAGTGGCCCCGGCCCCGCCTCGCCCCGTGCAGTCACCTACATCACTAACATTGATCCTGCTTGTTAATGTACATTTAACATAAAAATAATTATAGTTACGATGAAAACGATCATTAAATACGCAATAAAAAAAACGGTCGATTTCTTTATCCCCCTACTAAAAATGGACTATTCCATCTTGACATCTTCCGGGTCACTCAGAGGTGAACTCGGGGGCTAATTCTGTGGCTACTGTTTGTGCTGGGTACTTGGATAAATCCGTAGAGAACCCCGCTGTTTCAAGCCAAATTAACGCGGCCGGAGGAGTTTATTGAGGGTTTTGTGTCGACCATTTGACGGTGAGTCGTTATTTTTATGTATTTTAGTTACTTTTCATTAAATCTGTTGACTACCTATAGACGCTAACTCTGTGTCTGCCTGTTGGTTGTGCTGGGTTACTAATGGATAAATCCGTAGAGAACCCCGCTGTTTCAAGCCAAATTAACGTGGCCGGATGATTTTATTGTGTGTTTTGTGTCGACCATTCGACGGCGAGTCGTTAGTTTCATGTATTTGGGTTACTTTTATGTATAAATGCGGTGGCGACACACCCGTGTATTTGAGATTTAAACGTGGTTTTAGGGATTAAAAGATCATTCTATTTTTTGTTAATTTCGTGGCCGAATAGAATATATGTACGTAAAGTATTAAATAAATCCTTTGATTTTTGTAATTTCATCCTTTTAGGATCATTTTTGTTACTTTTCAGTTGGCAGTGTAGTGCAAATATTGATAACGCTGCCGGCTATATATAAATATATATATATATATAATATATAAATATATAAATAGCGGATTAGATTAGCTTCCCCTAATTTTCATAAGACATTTGTGCTTTTGAAATTGTGGACCTAAAAAAATTAATAAGCGTTTTAGAAATTGTGGAACTAATTTTTTAATTAGCGTTGCCCAGCACTGGCGGCTCTGGAGCAGACAGGTGTTAACACGATGTCAAGGAGGAAAGGCATCAGCAATGACCTTAAAGAAGCATTTATCATTGCTCATCAAGCTGGAAATGATTCAAGGTCATTCATTTCCAAACTAAAGATTTTAAGAATCCTGCCATTCCTCACAGGAGTGAACGTCCCTGCAAATTCACCCCAAGGTCAGACCGTGCAACACAGAGTAGCGCTGGTCAGGGATGACGTCATGACTCATGAGTGTTGTGGGAAACCCTGCAAGTCCCGTGTGTTCGGCAAACAATGCGCCAGGCGGCATGAATGGACACCTCCGATGCTTTTGTCCATGTCGGCTGAAACGAAGACGACATCCCCGCAGCCAAAAGGTACCTGGAATAGATTGAAGGAAACGATAATACTGTATTTTCCGGTCTATAAATCGCACCTTTTTGCCTAATTTGCATGCCCTGCGACTAATAGAGAGGTGAGACTTGTTTATGGATTTCCCCCATATTTTTAGACCAATTTTTGGCTCAGATATGACCGTTTTTCATTTTGGCAAAAAATGGTGCAGTATCACTTTGGCCGCTAGGGTACACCAACCGTCTCCAGCTCATGTGTCCGACGGCAGACTCCTCTGATCGGACACACTATCGCAGACCGGCCTCCTGCTCTGGAGGTATGAACTACTGTTAGCTCAGTGTTTGTTAGCAACGGGTACTATTTATCTACGGTAAATAAGTCATGAACTACAGCTACAGGACACATCAAACTTACAGAAAGTAATCACAACATGGACATTTACAAACTGTTACCTGTATGAGACATTTGAGATAAAATTCAATGTTTTAGCTTTGTAAATGTGCAGCTGTTAGCTCGTTGTTTTTCTGGGTACTATTTATGTGCTATTTATCTAAATAACTAATGAACTACAGAACAGACTTTTATCAAACTTACAGAAAGTAATCACTACATGGACATTTACTAACTGTGACCTGTATGAGACATTTGAGCTAAAATTAGATTTATTTATAGTTTATTTTCGCAGCGCACGCAACGGTTTGGAAGACGTCAAAGCGAAACAATTTAAATCCAGCAGATTTGACCATTTCGTAAATTTATTAAGGAACGGTTAAACTCAGGAACACTTGTGCTATAATGTCAGCTAAGAAATATATGTATTTTTAAGCGTTTATTTTGCTAAATTTTAAAGAAAATGCTGCGGTCCCACCCGGGCGGGTGCTCGTAGCGAAACTATTTTTTAAATCCAGCTGATTTGACAATTGCGTTCATTTATTAAGGAAAAGTTCAGCTAAGACACATCTTTGCTATAATTTTCAGCAAATAAATAATTGTTTTTACCGTGTTAATCTTGTAAAGTCCTTCCGTGCTGCTCGCTCGTGGCCGCCATTTTCAGCAAGGCAAATGACGCTCTGACGCGTCGCGGTGACGCATAATAGATGCGACTTAAATAAAGGTGCAACATGTTTATGGATCTTTCCAATTTATTGCCAATAATTGGACAAAGTGACTTATAGAAAGGTGAGACTTATCAGGCAGAAAATATGGTACGCAGCTCAGGCGTCGGCTACAGTGCAGGGAATACTGATAAACTGGTACGTATGAGGATCCTGCTCTTCTCCGTGCTGATGTGGTCTCCATGAAAAAGAGCACAGAGGACAAGAGTTCATGCAGGATGCCATCGATTCATCGTAAATGGTCTTCAGCCGCAGGCCTGAAGAATCATATAGCTGCTTTTATTTTACTGTATTAGCTGCTGTTAGCTATTTACTCTGGTTTTCAAAAGTGAAGATGTTCTTTCAAAAATGATAAGCTCTAAGTTTATTGCCACAGTCAGTTTTTGGCCTGGAAACAGAAAATTTGTTGATGTTGTTTTTATATTTTTCGTACAACGTGTCATATTAAACACGTGGAGTTGAACATGTTAACATTTGTCCGGTTGAAGCCAACTCGGCCACAGAGTCGAGTCCAACGATCACATCTCTCTCTGAGTTATTAGCTTTGGAAACAGAACGAACCATAAAACTTAAATACTGTATGAGGTTTGTCAGCATATCGGCCGTCAAATCTTCTTAGACACCATTTTTATTTTTATTCTGTTTTTTTATTTGTATCTGCTCAAATCAGAACAAGCGCTCAATACAAAAACAACTGGACTTTATTTGTTACAGAAAACGTTTCACCCTCTATCCAAAGGGCTTTTTCAATTCAAAGGAGCAGCCTGTGTGACAGTGAAGTTTTATACAGGCTGACATGCCACGCACCAACCTATTTCTGTAACAAATAAAGTCCAGTTGTTTTTGTATTGAGTGCTTGTTCTGATTTGATCATGACGACTGAGAATCTTCACCAGCTTATCTGCTCCAAGCACGACTTCACTCACTGTGTTGAACTCAAAGTTCTGTTTGCCTGGAGAACCGGCTACTTTGACGTCACTTACTGTGTAAGCAGCTATTTTTAGTATCGGTGACCTGCGCTGACAGGCTCCATCTCTGACTCTACAGGCCTCCGTCAGCAGGCTACAGGTCAAAGTTCATGACAGGACAATCAGACAAAGGCTGTGTCTCAATTCAGGGGCTGGGTCCTCATGAGTGCGCATTTGTCGGCCACATACGTCATTGCCCCGCGCGGAGGACTGTCCCAATTCGAAGACTCCTCCTCACGAGGAATGCGGCCTACTTCCTGCCGAAATACGAGGATGCATCCGTGAATCCTTTCTGGCGGAGGCTATCCCAGAATTCGTAGCGCCAGCAGAGATTTCGCGGGGGGGTGGGACTTTCTGCGTGCAGGGGCAGGACTGCTGCGTGTTGTTGAGTCATCAGCTCGTTCTAACAACCTCAGCGCTTGCTGAATCTCATTAAAATTTAACTACAGAAACGACTAAAAAAAATGTGTTAGCTGAATATTGTGTTTCTGAGTTTACTGTTGTTAAGAACTGATTACAAATCAGCTTATTTTACACATGCGTAGCAAGGATTTTCTGAGGGGCGATTGGTTAAAAGACAGAGTGGACCTACAACAAGCAAGTTGCCCAGTAGCTCAATTGGTTAAGCACCGCGCATTGGCGGTTGGCGCGCAGATACTTTTCTCGAAGCTGGTTCGAATCTCACTCGGTACGGTTAAAACTTATTTTACCACAATTCAGAACTAGTTTGAAGGGACGTTCTACCTCAATCCAGGGAATTAGATTATGGAATGGCTTGGAGAATGTAGTTAAAAATGCCAAGTCAATGTTTACATTTAAGAAAATGATCAAAACGAATGTGTTAAAAAATATATATGAAATAGCGTAATGTGTATTGTATTAGTTAGAAAATTAGAAAGAGTTAGTCATTTTGTACTGTTGGTTGAAGATTATTATTGTTTAATCTGATTGTTGGAAAAAAGGGGCAGATATAATAAGATTTATTCTTTCTGCTACCTTTCATTTTTTTATATTTTGTACATTATCATTGTCTTGTATTGTTTCTTTTGTAAAAAAATGAACAAATTTAATAAACATAAACATAAACGTTTGTCTTTTATTAGATAAAAACAAACTCCTTTTTAATCTCAGTCCTCATTTTTTTTATCCAATAAAAGACAAACGTAAAATAACTTTTAACCGTACCGAGTGAGATTCGAACCAGCTTCGAGAAAAAGATCTGCGCTCCAACCCAAAGGGCTAATGCGCGGTGCTTAACCTATTGAGCTACTGGGCAACTTGCTTCTTGTAGGTCCACTCTGTCTTTTAACAGATCGCCCCTCAGAAAATCCTTGCTACGCAAGTGTAAAATAAGATGATTTGTAATCAGTTCTTAACAACAGTAAACTCAGAAACACTCATATAGTGTATATATCAAAAAGGCGTTCAATTCAAGATCAACTGGACTTTATTTGTAACAGAAGACGTTTCGCTTCTCATCCGAGAAGCTTTATCAATTCAATGAACCAGACTGTGTGTGCGTGTGGATTTATAACAGGAGTCACGCACCATCATATGTAAATTGCAAGCTGAGGTAACACATACATGTAAATTGACAGATCACACCTTAACAGTAGGGAGTTCCCTTGAAGTCTCTGACAGAAGACACATATATATATTTAGCTAACAAATATTTTTTTAGCGGCGTCCGTCCCTTCGCTTTCCACACACACACCAAGCGCGCACACTTCCCACCCATTTCAAGAGAACGCCCCACCCACTTCAAGGCCGGCTCTCCTGAAGGCTAGACCGTCCCATTTCAGCAGTTTCGTCAAGCCCACCCGGTCTTGTGAGTGCGTGGCCTACTCGGCCCAGCTAGGCTGGGTCCTCATGAGGATGCAGCCCCTGAATTGAGACACAGCCAAAGACTTGTTAGGACATGCTGCAGGAGGAAGTGTCTTCTCTCTAAACAACAAAACGTTCTCTGGGTAGATGGGACCACAATAGTGTTTACCCATAATGCACTGTGCCAAGTAAAACCAAACAGCATAAACGCCTCATACCAGCTGTCAGCACGGAGGTGGAGGGCTCATAATCTGGGCTTGTTTTGCAGCCACAGCCCTGGATCACCTCCTCTGTAGACCAGAGGACTCTATAGAGTGACGTCTGGACCAAACGGGTCAAAGATCCTGAAAGGCAGCAGCAAGTCTCCAACAGAACGGCTCAGAAAGAATCAAGATGTTGCCTGGGCCCAAAGTCCAGAACCTCAGCCCAAAGTCCAGAACCTCAGCCTGAAGTCCAGAACCTCAGCCTGAAGTCCAGAACCTCAGCCTGACTGAAACGCTGTGGTGGGACCTCTGGTGAGCTGAGCAAAAACAACTGAAGCGCGCTGTAAAGAAGAGTGGGCCAAAAAACGTAAAAGAACCATGGGGTAGTTTTTCCACACATCATTTCTGTTTTTGTTTCATAACAACATGGTGGGATCTGTTTAGAACCTGGTAAAGACCAGATCACCTGATCTCGTATCGGTTGTATCGCATCTAGGGATTTAATAGACTACCGGTACTCGAGTAATCGACAGATCGATTACTTGGACCTCTATAGAGTTTTTTTATTTCAAGTTGAGTAGTCGTAGTGATGTCATCACGTCGCAGTTACTTAACAGAAAATGAATCAACTTCCTGTTTGGAGCGCGTTGCGAACCGGTGTTACACCATATTCTGTGACCACCGTGTATTGTGACCGTAGGGGGCGGTGTTGCATGAACTGTTGCAGGTCACAGAATGTGGTGTAACACCGGGTCCAATGACTGAACCAGAACCAGCTTCCTCTGACGTTGTTTCACAAATAAAAGGAAAAAATATTAATTTCTAAACCTATAAAAACCTATAAAGATATTAATCTCTAAGACTAAACCTAATGCGACCGTGGTCGACCGCCTCACTGTTTTTAGTTTTGTTTTTGACGTGCCGCACATTTTTTTCACTTTTGCAGCTTAATAATAATAACTAACAGTTTTGGGTTTCCTGTGACTTATTTGCTGTAAGATAAATGGTAGGAGCCTAATATATGCTCCCAATGTTTTGTTGGTCTTTTTTTGTAAATAATAAATTACTATTTTTTTTTGCGGTTTTAATTAGTTAATTATTTTTTGCATCTTGAGATCCTATGACATCATCAACTACTCGAGCTACTACTCGAGTATTATTATGTTAATGTCGAGTTTTAAAATGATGTACTTGTTCAACCCCTAATCGCGTCACTCATCGTCCTTCACTCGTTTGTTGCTCTCAGGTGGAAAGGTGAGAACGTCGCCACGTCAGAGGTCGCAGACATCCTCACGATGGCTCGCTGCGTCTCGGAAGCCAATGTTTACGGAGTTCCAGTGGAAGGTAAAACAATGACGACTTGTTTCAGCGTTACACAGAGCCCTCTGTGCGGGGGGTGGCTAAGGCCTGGACAACAAGTGACCTCTGTGTGCTGAATGAGCAGGTCACGAGGGGCGCATCGGCATGGCTGCAGTCACTTTGAGAGACGGAGAGGCCTTCGACTGCGCAGACGTCTACAGGCAGGTCGTCAACTACCTCCCAGCGTACGCACGACCCAGATTCATCAGGACTCAGGTAAGAACTGTCCAACGCTCTGAAAGCACGGCGTTTATTGTTAAAGAGTGTAAAGCTGCAGCTCTGATGTCACTGAGCTGAAAGAAAAGCAGCTTCACCTTCAGTCCTAATCCTGGGACCACCCAGTCCGTCCCACATGAAGGTTCCTCAGCATCAATCAGGCCCGAGGCCCCAGTGCCTTATCGACAGGCGGAGGGTCATCAACCCTCTCCTCTGACACACGGAGAGCAGGCGCAGTGATTTAAGGAGCGCCATGATGCGTTCCACCGTTCTGAAATTAATAATGACCCGGGGGGAGGGGGGGCAGCTGTCCCCTGTTTGACACATGTTGCTGTGTGGACGGCCTCCAGGGAGCTTTCTGCTAATACCGTATTTTTCGGAGTATAGGTCGCACCTTTTTACAATTTTTTCATGGCCTGCGACCTATACTCAGGTGACCTATATATGGCTTTTTATAAAATAAGCTGATTTGTAATCATTTATTAACAAAAATTAAACTGAGACACACTCTTACAATAATGTCAGCTAACAAATATATTTTTTAGGTGTTTATCCTGCTAAAATTATTCATTTATTAAAGAAAAGTTCAGCTCAGACACATATTTGCTATAATTTTTATCAAACAATTGTTTTTAAGTGTTAATCTTCTTTAAAGCCTTGCTGTGCGCTCCTGTGGCAGACATTTGCAGCAGAGCTAAACACGGTCCACATTTTGACGTAGGTGCGACCTATACTCCGAAAAATACGGTACTTACAGCACCGTACGTCGAGGTATCCTTAACTCATCAAGTACTGATTATCTGATCGGGTCGTGTTGAGCTGCTCTGCAGAGCTGTTTTATATTTACACCTGTGTTGTGTGTGAAAACCCCTAAGATATACAAGTTCACAGAAATTTGTGCAAAAATAAAATGGACGTGTATTTTATTGTGCCAGTTCAACATGTTGCTTTGTCCAGTTTTAAAAACAACCTGTTTTGTGGGTTACATTAGTCTCTTGTTCATAGCAGGGGATCAGTACCCTGAAGCCCCACAATAAGTGAAAAAACGCCAAGTAGGAATAGTAGTACAAGTACCTTAGTAGTTTCAGTATTTATATAGATATGTAATTACGGCATTTTAAATTCTTCCCACACTCTTGCAATTTTCTAAACAATGTTTCTAAACTCTAAATGCTCTAAAAGCTCACATCATGTCATGATTTCAGCTCCCTGCCGCCTCTGCTCTAAGCCACCCGCAAGTGTTCTTGGCCACGCCCCCTTCTCCGCTCTGCACTGAGAACAGCTGATCAGCTGCAGCAGGAAGTTTCTCCTGCAGTGTGGGCTGCACAAATCATTAAAAATAATTCACGTAAAATAAAATTCCATGACGATCATGTGGCTCATCATCAATCGGCCAACTGTGTCACGTCCAACCTTAGTTTGAAAAACCGTGAAGTAGCGAGGGAGCACTGTAATACTAAATATAACAGCATTTACGGGTGTCGTCTTTCTGCTTTCTTCCTGAGTTTAAATGGTTTGCTCAGAGCTCGAGGCTGACGGGGCCATTTTTGTTTTGCAGCCCTGCCTGGAGATGACGGGAACGTTCAAGATGAAGAAAGTGAAGCTGGTGGAGGAGGGATTTAACCCGGCGCTCATCCAGGATCCATTATACTTCCTGGACTCAGAGAAGAAGACCTACATCCCTCTGACTGACGAGACGTACAGAGCGATCACGTCAAGACAACTCAAGCTCTAACAGAGATGAAAGTTAAAAACTTAATGAAAACCATCAGTGAAGACAAACGGCCACAGAACCCTAACGATCCACTAACCTCAGGGACAGACCTCACAGCTCGTCTGAAGAGACTCCTAGTTTTTTAATTAACAACTATTTTGCACCTTTTTACAGTTTTCAACTAATGCAGATGTCGCTTGTCGTTTATTGTTGTCTTTTGCATAATTTTTAATTAAAAAAGTCTTGTCTGACTCTAATGAGGATGTTGAAACAGATGTGCTTCAGCTGTGAGCTCTGAGTTCACCTGGATTTATGAAGAATGGCACGTTGGTGCGATCAGGTGTTGCTCTAAGTCAGGGGGCCCAATACGTTGATCACAAAGGTATGGGTAGATCACATGGCGTTAAAAAATAGACGTCAGCCTATCATCTATTCTCACTCTGAAAATGTGCTACTTGCTTTGACGTACACTCCATGTGTCGTTGTGTCCCTGGGCAAGACACTTAACCCCGAGTTGCTCCCGGTAGGACTGGATGGCACCTTGCATGGCAGTCTGCCGCTACCGGTGTATGAATGTGTGTATGAATGGGTGGATGGTTGGTATTGTAAAGCGCTTTGGGGCCCCTCATAGGGGCCTGGAAAGCGCTATATAAATAAGCTCCATTTACCATTTACAGGGCAGCCAGCCTGATGCCCCGTTTACAGACCACACCCCTCGTTCTATCTGAAACTGAAGGGTTTGAATCCAGGTCTTAAAGTTGAGATTTTCAGGGGACCCCCCCCCCCTACACACACACACACACACACAGGTATGTGAAATGCTCAAGTGTGAAGTTGCACATGTGCACTGCAGGTGGCTGCAGTCCAAAGTTTTTCTATACTAACAATAATAAATAACGGTTATAATAAATAATAATTAACAGTTATGATCATAAATAAGTTATAATAAATGTAACAGTTATAATAACAGTTATAGTAAATAACAACAGTTCTAATAAATAACAGTTATAATAACGTTATAGTAAATAACAACAGTTATAATAAATAACAGTTATAATAACAGTTATAGTAAATAACAACAGTTAT
>JBBPBX010015913.1:38022-48826 GCA_038048925.1 Garcialebias charrua
AAAAAAAAAGTTTAATTACAATCTGTCCATTTGTTCATGAGTTTTTGCTAACAGGCAGAGAGAGTGGACTAAAAGTTTACCAAGTTAACCAAAATCTTGCCAAATCTGTTAATGCTCTAAATATATTTTGGGAATCAGTCTCAGCTACTACCACACCAAAACTTAGCTTAATACTGTATGTATCTGCAAAACTGACTGAGCAATTAGAGCAATTTTTTAGGGTTTTTAAAAGTCAATTAGCTGTGGCAGCCATCTTGAATCTAACTGACTCCAAAGGCTAATCAGCTGCAACTTTACAGCTAATGATTACTTTCTAAAAGTTTCATTAAAACCATCCAGTAGTTGATTACAGTATATATTTTGCTAACAGACAGACACATGAACATCCATCCATCCATCATCTTCCTCTTGTTACAAAGTCGGGTCGTGGGGGCAGCAGATTGAGCAGGGAGTCAAACATCTCTTTCTACATCCACCTCTTCTAGCTCTTCTGGGAGGATTCCAATGTGTTCCCAGGCCGACAAAGAGACATACCTGTAGTCTCTCCAGTGCGTCGTGGGTCTTCCTCCAGTGAGACATGCCCGAACCACCTCAACTGGCTCCTCTCAATGTGGAGGAGAGGCGGTTCTACTCCAAGTCTCTCCCGGATAACTGAACATATCACCCTATCTCTAAGGGAGAGTCCTACCCTGTGGAGGAAACTCATTTCAACTGCCTGTATCCACAATCTCATTCTTTCAGTCACTACCCAGAGCTCATGACCATAGGTGACGGTAGGAATGTAGACCGACCGGTAAACAGAGAGCTTTGCCTTACAGCTCAGCTCCTTCTTCACCAAAACAGATAAGCACAGAGTTCGCAATACTGCAGAACATGCACCAATCCATCTTTCAATCTCACGCTCCATTCTTCCCTCACTCATGAACAAAACCTCTAGAATGAACTCCTCCACTTGAGGCAGAACCTCACCCTTGACCTGAAGAGAGCAATCCTCCCTTTTCTGACTGAGGACCATGGCCTCAGATTTGGAGGTGCTGATTCTCATCCCAGCCGCTTCACACGTGGCTGCAAACGGCTCCATTGAGAGCTGAAGATCACAGCACGATGACGCCAACATGACCACATCATCTGCAAAGAGCAGAGATGAAATCCTGAGACTATCAAACCGGAATCCCTCCACCCCCTGGCTGCACAACAAAGTCTGTCCATAAAAGTTATGAACACACAAACATTGGCAAAACCATAATTGTCCGCCTTTGTCTAAAACTGGAGATATGGTCTCCAGTGTTTCCCCTAGTTAACTTGCCATGGCGGGATGCTCATCTCATCCATGATTTTTCTTGATGGGGAGGGACGGAGACATGTCTGCGCAAAGCTTGTACCAACAGTTTTTGAGCAGGGGTGGGGAGCGTTCAGAATGAGGGAAGAGTCACCTTTAGCTTTTTAGCTAGAGAGCCTGTACAGTATTTTGTGCTGCTAGCTTAGTGCTATGTCAGTGCCGGGTGGGGGGCAAGTTCGCTTTGGTAGGCGGGGTGCTCAGTTCTGTTGACGGGGTGGGGCACCCTGCTTGTATAATGGTAGGGGAAACACTGGTCTCTCACAGAAACTCCAGTTAAGACTCTAGCAGCAGCATTTTGGATCAACTGAAGACTTTTTAAAGAAGTATTTGGACACCCAGAGAACCATTGCAATAGTCCGGTCTAGACGTGACAAATGCATGAACCAGTTTTTCTGCATCATTTTAGATAAGATGTTTCTAATTTTAGTGATATCACGCAGGTGGAAGAAGGCGGTTCTAGTAACATTTTTAATGTGGGGAATAAAAGACATGTCCTGATCAAATGTAACACCAAGATTTTTAACATTAGAGCTGGAGTCCAGATTAATGCCATTCAAGAAGGGTGGAAAACTGAAAAAGTTATTAATAATAATAATGTCATATTTTTTTCATCTATGCATGTTTCCACACAAGACGAAATTTGACTCTGCATTTAACCCAATCACCACCAGGTGGCAGCGGGCAGCTATAGAAAGCGCGCCAGGGAGCAGTAGTAGTTAGATGTGCTGCTCAAACACACCACAAAACTATGCCGTGACTGGGGTTCGAACCAGGGTCCTCCGGATCCCAAGTCCAGTTCCCTTGCCACTACACCATCTTGCTCAATAACCCAGGTAGAAAAATCTAAAAAAGCTAAGTCTGGTCCTCTGGACATTCAAAAAACAAAAACAAAACAAACAAACAAAAAAATCGGATCGGTAAGAGAACATGATCAGTGTGCATTTCACTGCATGATATTGTAAATTTATAAATGTAAATTCAATGTATAGTTTAAATCTGTATCCATTGATCAAAACCAACAAGAATTAAAACTCATAGTGCCACAATCAAAAACGAAACTAAAAAACGTGGAACGGACTATGTGGATTTCCCATAATGCTTAGCGGTATTTTAGTGTTCCAGGTTGCACCATGAGTCAGAAGGACGTCTGTGATATAGACCTGCCTCTTGTGTGCTATTAAAGTTTGGGTAATACTTGTTGTGAGGTTCAGTGTCTTCTTTGGTTTAACTCACACAATGTTAAGACAGAAGTCATAGAGTATAGTGTAATACACGTGCTCTCCATTCAAGAAATTCATTATTACAGCCTCATATACATGAACGGTATCGGATCGAGGAAATATCGGTATCGGTCGATATCCAGATTTAGGTATCGGTATTGGATCGGAAGTAAGAAATGTGGATCGGTGCATCCCTAGTCATAAATACAATAGTGGATTTATAGATACTGTCACTGTCGAAAATACTCAGTGTATACCTTACTGGTCCTCTTCAGGTAAAGAGAACATGATCAGTGTGCATTTCACTGCATAATATTGTAATTTTATTTTTATGGGTGTTTAAGGTCTCAGAGACCCCCCCACCTCCACCACACACACACACACACACACACACACACACACACACACACATGTGCTCAACTACTGACTGAGCAGCAGCTTCTGCCCTCCTCACTAATTACANTTTAACGGTTAAAAATGGTGTACCACAAGGCTCAGTCTTAGGACCAACCCTCTTTACAATTTACATAGCTCATGTAGGTCAGAGCATCCCTGATGCATCCTTACATTTCTATGCTGATGACACAGTTGTTTACTGTCAAGCTAAAACAGTTGCTAAGGCTTTCCAGTTTTTGCAATCCGCTTTTGACATCATCCAGTCAGATTTGTTCCGTCTCAAACTTGTACTAAATGCTGAAAAAACAAAAGGGATGTTTTTTTCAAGTAGGAAGTCGGTCCCAGCAGATCTTCCTCTGATTTTATCCTCAAATGGTGTCCCAATTGAGTTTGTTGATTCCTATAAATATTTGGGTATACTGGTTGATTCACAGCTCTCTTTTAAACTCCATGTGGAAAACCTAGTAAAGAAACTGAAAGTTAAACTGGGTTTCTTTTTCAGAAACAGATCATGTCTAACACTGAATGTTAGGAAACGCCTTGTATCTGTGACTTTCCTCCCCTCCATTGATTACGGTGACATTCTCTACATGAATGCTCCTACAAGCACCCTGCGGATGTTGGATGTTGTCTACCATGGTGCTCTAAGATTCATAACTGGCTGTGATTATCGTACCCACCACTGCACCCTGTATTCACTGGTTAACTGGACATCATTAACCTCACGCAGACTCTTCCACTGGTACATTTTCATCTTTAAATCACTTCTCGGTCTGCTGCCCTCATACATCTCCTCCTACATGTCTTTACGTGAGTGCAGCTACAGTGTGCGCTCTCAGGACATGATTACCTGCAGTGTTCCGTCAGTGAGGACTGAACTTGGAAAAAGGGCCTTCTCCTACTCTGCTCCTGCTTCCTGGAATATCTTACAAAAAGATTTGAAGCTCTCGGCCCTGACCTCCCTAAATGGTTTTAAAAATCTTTTGGAAACCTGGCAAAAACCATTGCAGATATGTTCCTGTTTTTGATTTTGTACATCTACCTTGTGGTGTTTTGCTAGTTTTGATACTTTGTAGCAGGTCGCTTTTGTAAATGAGCACTCGAGGCTCAATGAGATTTACCTGACTAAATAAAGGTTGAATGAATGAAAACACACACACACACACCCATTGTTTTTATGTATGTGCTCAACTACTGACTGAGCAGCAGCTTCTGCCCTCCTCACTAATTACAAACCAAGACCCCCCTAATCTGAGTTCTCATTTACCACGGCTGGTTGTTGGAGCTCAGTGGTTATCTGCACACAGCTGCCCTGTACTGTATACTAAAATCAAAACGTAAAACAAAGCAGAAAATTCTGCTGCAAATATACAAACAGCAAGAAGAGCTGAAGAAAACAGAGAAGGAGGCAAGTTTCAGAATCAGGATGTAGGTGATAGGAAGCAGCAGGGAGGTGGAGGAGCAGGACAAACAAAATGTAATAATGCAACTGTCTTGAGGCCAGCTTCACCCCACCACATTTTCATTTTATTTTTTGGTTTCCACAGCAACTATACTGTGTTTTTCACAACCCTCCCGTTCCAAGAACATTTCACTTACAGTGAAAAAGCTTTACATCACAGCTATTCACTTGTTTTCTCACTTCTTAGGAAAAACGCAGACAGACAAATGATGAAACTACATACTGTAATGAGCAGAAAACATTTGCCGCCTCTAACTCAAGTGCGGAGCGCGTCAGAGATGCTAAAACTGAGCAATTCACCAAGAATTTCCAAGTCATTCACGAAGCTCGTCTGTCTGCTCAAATTACATCTTCTATTTTGGGCCCCTTGTCTTCATTTTAGCTGTTAGTTTACCAGTCGCTGCCAAAAAATGGCTTAAAAATAGGCAAAGACCTCCCAGTTTGGATAACATGACCATTCTGACCAAAAAAAAATCAAACGGAAAATATTACAGTATTAGCTCATCTGTGGCATATATAATTATTTAGAAACAAAAATCTTTGGACACTATAGAATTTGGAGATATTTGAAAAAAGTGCATTAATGGTAAATGTATGCTAAACACAAATGAACATCATAAATACCAATTTTATTTCTTTGCAGGCACAGCATGAAGCCATAAACACTAACTTTGCTAAAAGGCAAAAAGAACCACCCACATACAGTATATTCCTCCCACACACACACACCCACAAATGCACACACACACATACTGTACATCCATCATTTAAATTTACGTCAAGCTAAACTGCATCACTGGGATCATTAACGCCATTGTGATATTTTCATTTTTGGCAAACAATAAATCAAATATGCAAAGTGAAAACCAGAGAAACCATCAGATCCACCACGTGTGTATGTGTTTCTTCTGGAAAATGATGGAGTACTCCGACTATTCCTCCCATCACATCCTCACAAGATGTTTGCAGCGGGTCAGAACGAGCTCCTCTGAGCTTACCCACACATTAGCTTGGGGCAAGTTTTCTTTCTCCATACTTGCACTGCAGCTACAACAGGAAATATAAGTACGAGTCAATAAGCTTCAATTAAAGCCTTCAAAAGAATATTCAGCCTGCAACAGTAGCAGGTTTCAGTTAAATGCAGGAGGGGAAGCTCAGAGTTGAAGAGAAAAAGAATAGCACCTAAGCTAATTTCTGCAGCTTCTGAGTCATATCTGCAGCAGTGGGAAACAGAACCAGCGAGGGGGAGAAAGGGGGAGTGTACATACGTGGGTATGTGAGTGAAAGACTGAGATTGAAGGGGGAAGGAAAGGGAAGGGGACAGAGGGTCACTTGGAGTGGAGACAAAAATTGAGGCAAGCCTAAATTAAAGCTAAAGCCCATAACCGGATTATTTAAACAAAATGAATGTTGAAGACTTGACAAGAGAGTCCAGCTTGATACGAGATGGAAGAAGGGATGAAAGATTACACAAACTCCCACTGTGACAGTCAGACAGGAGAGAAAAACAGATTCCTTTTGTTTTTCTTCTTTTTTCTACATTATGTAATAACACTCCTCTGAGCATTAACTCCGTCAAGTCTCTTCCCCTACAACACCAGCACCAGGGTCATTGTAGCTGCATAGAAACATTCAGGTCAGGTGGGAACAAAGAAAAGACGCACAGCAGTGACAGTCATCCTTGTAATGATTACCCTCTGTCACACTCATGTGTTGTAAATGACTCTCAGGTACTACCACACCGAGTTGTAGATCAATGTCTGGAAAATGTACAGTATACAGTTACCGCTATATTTGTTTTTCTAGGATCAGTTAGCTGTGGCAGCCATTATTAATTGTGTTGGCTCTAAAAGTAAATCAGCTGTATAGTTTTATACAGTATATTGTGATTACTTTCTGAAAGTTTCATTAAGATCAATGCAGTAGTTCATGAGGAATTTTGAGGACTGATACTGTACATGCACCCGTCCCCCCCCCACACACACACACACAATCTTAAATGTCCACTTTTACCATTTGACAGTGAGCAATAATTATCCTCAAGTCACAATTGTTCATCTCTTGTGTCTTCTGCAGCCTTAATACCACACATTATATAAAGAAGCACGTGCCCTCCCAAAGACAACAACAACAAAACATCTGCTGCACAAGTGCCCTCAACCCCGCTGCTTCTTCAGGGAAGGACTTGACATCAAATATCATTGCAGCCCCAGGGTCTGCAGACTCCCATTGTTCACACTTCCATTAACAGCACAGGAGGGACGTAACGGAGGCGGGCGGGGGGAGCATTTGGGACAGCTGTTTACAACGCACCGCTGGGAGAAGGACAACTATGCCGCTCTGTTGTGATGCAGCTCCTACAGGCATGACTAATAAAATGCAGACTGAAAGCAGGACTGAGGGTTACGTGAGCCACAGATCAGAGGACTCCAGCTGGAGGAAGTCAAACTAATTGGACAAAAACAAAAGCCCCCCCCCCCGGTTCCATTCGCCTGTTGACAGATGGCATGTCAGTATGTGTGTTCCACCTTTTTCTCTTTTAGACCAAGGCATGCTGAGTAAGGTCGCCCCGTCACTTTCCTCCCCCGTGTCATCTTCCACATCATCCTTCTGTCTCTTCCCTCTGATCTGAGCTGCGTTTAGCGCGCCGGTGCAGAAGTTTGTGTTTCTGTCTCACATCCATTATTAGACGGGGGAGAGGACCGTCACTGACCGGCGCTAACGGGCCGCTTTGGGCGAGGCTGAGTCACAGCCAGACGGGGACAATATGGCTTGAGTGCACGGCTCTATATTAAACGTGACACTCAATAGGATACGCTTGTCTGAGCCAGGTTCCAAAGTCAGTCACAACTGCTGCAAACGATTTACAAGGAGGGATCAGGAAGATTTGCATTAGCTGTTCATTACTGCATTCAACGCCTCCATAAATAACTAATATGTGCTTCTGCCTAATGACTACGTCCTCTCTAGGGAGGCGGGAGAAAAAAAAAAGACCGCTTTAATCGATCAGGGATTTGGGCAAATCTGAACCAATCAGTGAAAAGAGGACTGGGACGATAAGAAAACAAGACGGTGAACAGGATCCTTTTTATGACTGCTGAGATGATTGTGCTTGGAGAAATGCCTTTTTAAGAGAGCGCAACAGTTTATTTCACTGTGTACTTTTTCCACATGAATTCCTGCCTACTCACAGGGCTCACTGCTTCCAGAACAAAAGCCGTCTCCATCTGAGGGTGCGTGGTTAAAGTAAAAAGCAAGGACAGATGCTTGTGCTGTCCGCCAAAGCTGCGTTTGCTGTGATCTGGATTCAGGTCAGCTTTAAGTTAGGATGCCAAAACCAAAACAAACTTAGAATTGCTGTTAGAAGTTTACTACAGTCATGATGGACCTGAATGTTAAAATAATTTGGGACTTTAAATGATTTATTTGAACTATTTACAGAGGGAACACAACAAACAACTTCAATGATTTTTAAAAACATGTGCACAGGTTTGAATTTATTGTGATTTAATTCTACATCATACAGGGTCAGATTATACATCCCTGCATAACTAATATTTGGTTTAATGGCTCTTGTTGATTGCACATTGACCACACATTTGTCTCTATCAACAGGCTTCTGGTGTTACAGTCTGAATATCTGACCACTCTTCTTAGCAGAATTGAAAGAGTTCATTTAACGTGGTTGGTTCTCTGGCACAGACCCATTTTTTAAAAACATAATCCATACATTTTGTTTGTAAATTAGAACTGGTTCTCACACATTTTACCTGGTAAAATGAAGGTCAAATAAAATAAATTAATTTAAAAAAATTAACTGGGTTGATGTCGGGGCTTTGGGAAGTCCATTCCAGAAGCTTAATTTCAGCTGATTTCTCCATGCAGCCATGATGCGTTTGGTGTCATTCTCTTGTTGGAACACCCATTTGTGTTTCAACCATCTAGCTGTTGATTTGAGGCGACGTTGAATAATTAGCCCTGCTTCTTTTACTCTTCCATCCACTTTGTGCACCAGTACCACAGCATGATGCTACCACCACCATGCTTTACAATTAGTACAGTGCTTTTAGCTTTGAATGCCTCACCTTGACATCTTCAAACACACTTTGTGTTATTGTAGCCCAGTAGTTCAACCTTTTGGAACCCTCTCAGTTTATGGTGATGTAAAACAGACTTGACTGTGGACAGATACACCAGTGAGAGGCCTCCATGGCAAGCCTGAGCCTCAGCCATACTTGGGCTGTTCCTGAATATCTTAATGTTCTGAATATTGGTCAATCCTTTGTTTACTGGCAAAGAGAAACAATCAGCTGCAGTCAATCAAATATCCAGTTAAATTACACCCTAGCCTAGACCCTTCAGCACCACGTATGAAGCGATTTAGGTGAATCTGTGAACAGTACTTGACTCTGTGTGGATTAGAGGAAATCCACAATAAATTCAAACTTGAGTACCCGATTCTTTTTTTAAAATCTTTGAAGTTGTGTGTTGAGTAATTATTCCAACCTGGAAAAAGAGCAGTTCAAATAAATCACTAAAAGTAAAAAAAATAATGTGTGGACATCCAATTCTGTCTGCAACTGTTGCAAGACCCCCAGCCCCAAGTTCAAAGTGAAGAAGAAAAGAAAACAAAAAGTAAATAATTAGTAATAATTAATAAGTAGTTTGGAAAATAATGGGAGGATATTTAAAACAAGGAAAACTTTTCTGGTCCTGTAAGCTCAGAAAACTATTAAAAAAGACCCATACCCCAAATCCTGAACTTTCACCTGACAGAATTACTATTCATGCTTACAACTCACGTGGTAAACATCCTCTAACAAAGTAGACTCTCTGCAGGCAGAGTTGCAGAAAACATGCAGAACCCTTTAAATTTAACTCAGAATCCACCAGCCTTAGCTATAACTCTTAAGATAATGAAGAAAATACCTGCTCTAAGCTTTAGTCCCATAGAATAACTGATTTTGTACTAAGTAGTTTTCAACATGGGGTCAGTGGTGACATGATATAAACAAACCCACAGTTATTAGATCTGACGCATGCAATCACATTTTTCCCATTTATCAGTTCAGTTACTGATGTTTTTTTAATAAATTCTGGCAGAGAATTCTGCAGAGAAAACACGGGCTGATGTAAAATGTTAGTGTCAATGCACTGAAGGACTTTAGACGAGCAAGGAGTCTGAAATGAAGCAAAATGGGAAAAGAGGAACTGGTGCCCCCAGTGTATGCTGCCTGTGCAATGAAGCTTTTGGGAAAAATATAGTTTTGTGACAAATTTGTTGTTCATGATTTTGAGTTGCATCATTTTATACATTTATCAATAAAATATAAATATTGCATTAATTTCTGTTTAGTCCTTCAGTTCAATTTGAAATGTATTCTTCTTGGAGCCAAGATGGTGTAGTGGTTAGGGCGTTTGACTTGGGACCCGAAGGACGCGGGTTCGCGTCCCGGCCACTACACATCTTGGGGTGTCTATGAGTGCACACCTATTTCTCCAGCTCCCCGAGCGCCTTCTATGGCTGCTCACTGCACCGCCTGGTAGGTGGTTGGGTTAAATGCAGAGACGAATTTCGTCTGTGTATGGGAAACATACGCAGATGACAAGATTAGACAATTATTATTATTATTATTATTATTATTATTATCTCCACTTACCCATTAAAAAAAAAAAACTGAGCAAGTCACGAGATATTAAAAATATCGAATTATTTCAGGCTGGTACCCACCGCCTACCATATTACTGGATACAGCAACTGGTTGGGATTTATGCTCATGTACTAACTACCAAAAGATCAAGAGCTCAAAAGGTACCGTATGTATGAAAAATCTCACTTATGATCTTAAAGTGCGACTAAACCCAAAATTAACTTTTTTTAGCTGATAAACTCCCTAGAATGTGTTTAAAATGTTATCTAGCACTATGGCTGTGTTTATTCTCACATAATTGTGCATATCTGTGTAAATTGGCAATATTTGGTCTAAAAATGTGTTTACGGTAGTTCTATGGGTTGAACTGGTGGATTACACCTTAATTTTCTTATTTGTGCAAACGCTCATGTGTGACATGTCTGCTCATGTGTGATGTCACACAGGTGGTTCAAGCAGAGCCAATCCCCTGCAGAGATGAGAAGTGCATACCTTATATGGAAGTGCTGCATTTCACTCCTGACAAGCGGTTTTATTTTTATTTTCATTTTTTTAGGCCTTTGGTTTTGGATGGAATGGGTGGAATAGATAAATACATCTACATGTTTATTCTTTGTTGTTGCTTGGTGTATGTTGTTGGCTAGAGGTTTAATTTGTTTTAGGTTGTTGCAGGTGGAGGCGTGAACAAAAGCACAACTCTACCTCCACCCTTCCTTGTCTCTCGACACGCCCATTT
>JBBPBX010015914.1:3164-22633 GCA_038048925.1 Garcialebias charrua
TTCTTTTTTTTCACTATATGATTCGACTTACGTTTTTTTCGACATACAAATGGTCCTTAGGTCCGGAACTCATTTGTAAGTTGAGGGTTCCCTGTACCTAGAAATGCTAAAAAATAAGTATTTACCTTCTTCCATTCGAATGAGGCGACAAATATGTATTTAAAGTTTTGTTTTTTTCATATTTAAAAGAAAAAACTGGAAGAGACAAAGTCTCCAAATTCGAATCTAATCAAGTAATATTGCTGTAGTACTTAAATGATTAAATGTTTAGAAGTTAAAACATTTAATGTTAAAGATGATAATATTGTTGTAGTACTTATTTTTAATTGCGAAATGTTTTCACGTCTACATTTAATTCATATTCACTGATGCGTGTAAACCAGACCCACTTTAATAATTTAATCATTTTACGCAGGGCCGGTCCAAATAAGCGAGCTAAGCAGCTGCTTAGGGCCCTGGGGCCACCAGGGGGCCTCCAAAGTGGATTTTTGAAATCATTGATTTCTATAGGATTCCATTTAATATTTTAAGTTCAGCTTTTGCAAATTGTTGCAAACATTTGCATAGTTTTAAGAAACGTATTTTCCCGTGTACAGTATGTCATTCTGGAGTATAAGTTGCATCAGTCAAAACAAACATCATGAATAGAAAAAAAAATTATAAGTCGCTTTGGCGTATAAGTTGCAGGACTGACAAATGTTTGCAAAAAAACTGCAATTTATACGCTGGAAAATGCGGTAATTCTTTAAAAAAAAATTTAGACCATTTTACAAGGTTTCAAGTAATTGTTCAATTAAATTATTTATTTCCTTAATATTTTAATGTCTGTTTTTGCACAATTTAATTTATTTTTAAGCATCCAAGTTATTTGATATGTTGTTTGGTGTTGATCTTGCACTACATACAAATTATTTTGAACATTACCGTTGCAGCTCTTTGGAACCAAAGATAATAAACCAGATGACACTTTTGCTGTAAAATACACTGCATACTGGTGTTTATTTTATTTTGTTGTTACTTTTAATACCACTATGATACAAACATATAGGATAATGTAAACAGAGCTGTCAGAGTTGCAAAGTTTATGTTAAGTAGGTGAATGATCTGATCAGTAATCCACATTACTAGCAGAAATAGAGGGCCCCAAACCAAATTTCACTTGGGGCCCCATAGAGGCTTGGGCCAGCACTGATTTTAGGCTATAAAAATAAAAAAAAACATTCCTTTGCAATGAGCTTTGCAGAGGTTGTTATTCGTTCTTTATGGCTTTGGCCTTATCATTAGCCTTATCATTAAAGTTTGACGATTGCAGAACATTTCAGCACAAGTTCAGTCCTCCACGCTCATATTTTCCTCTTGAGGCTGAAAACTGCATCGAAAGGTTAACAAGTTTAAACCCCAACTTTAGTTTTGCACTTGCAGACCCGTGCACGCAACCAGCCTACAGATGCAAAGATGTCAGGACTGCCCTCATATGTAACGTAAGTAACCAGCTCTCAAATTAAGAGTACGAGTATGTTGAGAACGTCTCCAACGTCTCTGTCTGTGCAGACTTTCTTCTACTGTCAGAAGTTCACCTGGAAGCCCATGAGCAACATTTAAAATGTACGGTAAGTCAAATTTAAAGGACAAATATTGGCGAAACAATTAATAAACTGCAACAAAATACAAATTCTAACAGTTTCCATGTCACATTTTATAGGTGTGGACAAACATGGGTCAAGCTGCAAATATTTCTCCGACTGCATTTTCTTTTAATGTCTTATTTAGTATCTTAAACATTTTGCTTCACGATATACAACACTGTCTGCATCGAGTGAATAAATCCAACAAAAGGATTATTTGGACTTGAGCTGTAAAGGAATGCTGCAAAGATACGAGTGTTTTGTTAAATTCTTAAACCATTACACTGCAAACATGAACAAGTTTTTATTCTACTTATCAAGTTCAGCAGCTTCTGTAAAGTGTAATCTTCAGCACACAATAATAAAATCTGCGAGTAGGCTGGAACATGTTATTTAACAGCTCAGTTCACAGATGAATACCTTCTGAAAATAGCTAAAACTTAAAAGATTTTGCATTTAAGGTGAGCATAAAGTGTTTTAAATGAATACCCTGATGCATGCTCAATAATCCAGGTAGAAAAATCTTAAAAAGCAAGCCCAGAGGACCAGACTTAGCTTTTTAAGATGTTTTAAATTAAGTTTAGTGTGATGGAGTATGGCCATTTTTTAAACTAACACACAAAAGAAGAAGTACTGTAATAGTGAAAGTTCAAAATAAATAGGTATTTTTGTTGCTGCTTTGGTTTTATTTTCTACTTGAAATGGCCTTCAACTTCTGCTTTCACATCCTTTTTATTCCTAAATCTACCTACGACTCATCACCAGTACAAGGACATTTGTATCTGTATCAAACAAAAGCAAGATTTACTCTAACGAGGTTGAGTCAGGTCAGGTCCTCTGGACGGATTCTTCTTTGAATGTTTCGCCTTTTATCCAAAAGATTTCTTCAGTCACCTTTTCATTTACCTTTTGGGGAAAAAAGGAAAACGTTTCAACAAATAATCCATCCAGAGAACTTGATTCAACCTCGTTAAGATTTATCTACCTGGATTACTGTGCATGCTTCAAAAGATTTGACTCGCATTTTTCAATAAAATCCAAAAAGGACCAGCATATAAGCACAAAGCAAGACTGGAGATTTTATTCCAGTTTAAAAGGAAAATGAAACATCAAATCAGGTCAAACTCAACAGTACTTAATGAGTAGGAACATTTAACAAGGGGAAGAAAAGGTGCAAAGGAAATGAAATGGCACTTTATATGCTAAAAATGACTCAGCTTGCAGTGCAGACCATGTAAACAGGCTGGTTTCTCTGTACAACACCAACCAATTCTTTGTCTGAGCTGTGGGTGAGTTGGAGGAAGCAAATATACTGTTTAAAAAAAAAATCTGAGTTAAAATAATATCTAGATAACTCCAGACTGGGTGTGAGTGAACTGAGGTGTTACTGTAGTACACACCAACATCCACAAGGTGGAGCTACAGAAGCAAAGCTTAAAAATTTAACTTTTTAAAGGACACCGATACTTAGGGGTGCATTATAATGCAGAACAGCACAAAATACAGAGTATTTTGGAATATAGTGTTTTTCTTAAATATGGAAGGAAAGTTACAGAGAGGGGCAAACCAGGGTGATGTTTAAGCATCAAATATGGATTTCCACTTTTTAATTTTTTTTATCTTGGCAACTGTAGCAAACCATGAAGCGTTTCTATGAACAAAAAACAAAACAATTCAATAAATCCAATCTAAAGAGCAAACAGAAGCCTGTTCCACTCCTTACGTTCACATCACCGACTGTGCTGCTTCTGCTCTTCATCGTCCTTCATACCCCGTCCATCCTACGTCCTGTCAGACTGACGATGGGAGGAAACTGAAGAGTTTTGCTCCGCTCAACCAACTGTCAGGTCCCACAGCAGTCAAACGACGTTATGCACAGTTGCAATCAGATAAAAGGCAGCTCCGTTTAAGAACCGCCTTTATAACTACATCAAATCACTCGCTACGGGAAAACAAAGATGATCTAATTCTTGGTCAGAACACGGACAGGATACATCATAATTTAGAGCATCCACATGACATTTCAACCTACAAAATAAATTACATAAAAACACAGAAATCGTGGCGCAGTCCAATAAAACCATAACAGCATTAGCAGCTTCTGACTTCTCTGTAAAACGTCAGAGTAATAATGGCCTGAAGGGACTGCACCAGCAACAAAACAACTAAAAAAAAAGTTATTTGTTTGTGCCATAGATTCAAATAAAGGAGTGCGAGTTTTCACTTTGCTAAATAGGAAGAAATTTACAGAGAACAAAGAGTGAATGTGAGAAAACTGCTCACTTCTACACACTGCAAAGTCTCAGCATTTAATACTTTTTACAGTGAAAGAGTTTAGATTCAAATCGGTCATAAATATACTACATTGTCAACAGGTGGCTAATGCAGCTGATGGTGCTGGGATGTAACTATGTAGTAGGTGGAAAGGAGACAGGTGCGAGCGGAGAGCAGGGTTCAGTATTTCAGCTTCTTGGGGATCTCCCATGGAAAGATGTCGCGACCAAAGTGACCGTATGCTGCCGTACGCTGGTAGATGGGCTTCTTCAGGTCAAGATCCCTTAGTCATAAAGATAAACAAACAAAAAAGTTAGGGAATTAAGTCAAATTTATGCTCTGGTCAACCATATTAAAATAATCTGACAACATCTGTGTGATTTTTTTTAAACTCAATATACTTCGAAAAACTGGTCATGGCCCACATCAAAACAACCATCAACATCAACGAGGACCCTCATGCATACCGCGAGAATCGATCAACAGAGGACGACATCTCCTCTGTGGTCCACACTGCTCTCACCCACCTGGAGCAGAAGGACTCATAAGTCCGTCTGCTCTTTGTGGACTTCACATCTGCCTTAAACACCATGATCCCCCAAACTCTGATGGACAAACTACTCACACTAGGACTAAGCCCCTCCATTTGTAAATTGGTCCTGGACTTCTTAACAAACAGACCACAGTCAGTGAGGATCCACAACTTCTCCTCCTCCACCATAACCCTCAGCACTGGCTCTCCCCAAGGATGTGTGCTGAGCCCTCTCCTGTTCATTCTGCTCACATATGATTGTGCAACTACCAATACAGGCTATCATATTGTTAGGTTTGCAGATGATACAAAGGTGGTGGTCTGCATCACAAACAATGATGAGTCCAGCTACAGGCAGGAGGTGGAACACCTGGAGAGCTGGTGCAAGGAGAATAATCTTCACATGAATGTGAAGAAGACGAAGGAGATGGTTGTGGACTTCAGAAGGAACAAACACACCTACACCCCACTGAACATAAGAGGTTCATATCTTAGATGTTATTACCGTTTTTCTTTTTACATTTTATTGTTGGATGTAACTGGGACCCTGTGTACACAATTTCGTTCCACCACATGTACCACACGTGGTGCAAATGACAAACAATGGAGGACAGCTTACTTCACGATAACTCCAGGACGGAGGTCAAAGTTCTTCCTCACAATGTCCAGTAGCTCTTTTTCGGTCTTCTGGGAGGTACCGTAGTGGAAGATGGAGACAGACAGGGGATGGGACACTCCAATAGCATAGGACACCTAAAACAAGCAGAGATTAAAAACAGGCTTATAATCCAATAAATAAAAACTAAGACATTTCAGTTAATTTATTTATCATTTGTGAGCATATGTCCCCGAGTAAACAAACAAGATAAATAAAATGTACAGCTTACACTCTACAATGCCTATGTAACAATAAAGTATTGTCAAAGCACACACATTTACACACACACACTGCTTACATGTGTACCGTCACATCATGTAGGTACGAGACGTGTCCTCACCTGGACCAAGACACGTCTGCAGAGTCCAGCTTTGACAAGAGATTTAGCCACCCAGCGAGCGGCATACGCTGCGGAGCGGTCCACCTTTGTGTAGTCCTTTCCAGAAAAAGCTCCACCTCCATGCGCTCCCCAGCCTCCATAGGTGTCCACAATGATCTTACGTCCGGTCAGACCTGCATCGCTCTTTTTGATGGGGGGGAACACACAAACTTGAGGGACATTTGAAGCATTTTAAATTGAAATCCAAACATTTGAAACAGAATCATGTACAACAAACACGTGACATGTTAGTAGTCTGAACGCATTAAATGATAAGAGTGCTCTATAGAAGCAAACTTCTTTAGGTGCTCCTTCTCTCACCTGTGGACCTCCAATGACAAAGCGACCACTGGGCTGCAGGTGGTAAACGGTATCGTCATCCAGGTACCCAGCAGGAACCACGGCTTTCACCACCTGCTCCTTCAGAGAGTGACGCATCTCCTCCAGACTCACATGCTCATCGTGCTGCACGGAGATAACAATCGTGTGGACACGCAGCGGCACCACAGCTCCTCTGTCCTGCCGGTACTGAACCGTTACCTGAATGGACAGAACAAAAAATAAATAAAGACAAAAAGGTGTAAGGGTTAAGTTTCTCTGTACATTTAATTTCTTTAAAGTGACTATATCAACAAGCTGAGTAATATAAGCTGTGTAATATTAAGATGACGAGTGACAACAAAAACCTAACTGCAACGGTTCAGTGGTGATGAAATGGCCAATCACCTTATAATGATCAAAACCCTGCGGTAACCCCGCCCCCGCATATAATTAAAGATGTTCATTCCTAATCACAAATTGAGGGTTTGCTGATAAAACAAAAGGAATAATATTTACACTGTGACATTTGTAAATGGCCAAAAATCAACATTAGGCTTAAAAACTTGAATTCAGGCAACAAAAGTTCACTAGGCTAAATTACCGTATTTTCCACCGTATACGTTGCATCAGTCTAAAAATGTGTAAAAATCCATAAATACGTAGCTTTGCCGTATAAGTCACATCTACTATGCATCACCGCTGACAATGTGGAAATGTGGGCCAATGTTGTGCCAAAAAAACAATTGACTGGCTGCCAAATGGCGGCGTGCACGGGAGGACTTCAACAAGATTTTAATACAACAAGAACTTACAAGATTTTAATATAAGATTTTTTTTTTTTTTTTAGTATTCTACACTGCCTCATGATCTTGCCATTTTCTTGCTACATTTCTTTCTCCTTTTAATTATCATTTTGTTTTTAATTGTTTAAAACAAATGTGTGGTCTCTCTTGTACAGTAAATGAGTCCTCGTGGCTCAGTGGGACTAGTTTAAATAAAAGGTTGAATGAATGAAAAAAGATTGACACTTAAAAACAATTATTTATTTGCCCGAAATTATAGAAAAAGTTGTCTCAGTCTATTAACAAATGCACTTTGACGGTCAAATCAGCTGCATTTTAATAAAAGCCGATACGCGGAAGTAGGAGCATGCACGGAAGGACTCACTGTGCATTTCTTTTAAATTTAACAAGATAACCACCTAAAACAATATTTTTTTGCTTTTATTTAATAAATGCACTTCAATGGTCAAATCAGCTTCATTTCGCCGGGGCGGCACAGCAAAATGAAGCCGATTTGATGGTTGCACCACGCAAGCTGGACTAAAAATGGTAGTGTTCAATATTTTCAGTTAGAATGAATGAAATTTGTTTTATAAATATGGGAAAAAATCCATAAATACGTTGCTTCGGCATACAAGTCGCATAACCGTGGCCCTGCCTTTGAAGGTGTGTGTGTGGACTGTGCTCGGAGTTAGGTCTGTTGTTGCTGTAAGGTTTATTCTTATTATGTACAATAAACCTGCATAAACTTGCACATTCGTTTCAGAACTTCCTTCAACTTTTGAACCGCAACAACACCATTTGAAGATAAAATCAGAGGAGGATCTGCTGGAACCGCCTTCCTATTTGAAAAAAACATCCCTTTTGTTTTATCAGCATTTAGGACAAGTTTGAGACGGAACAAATCTGACTGGATGATGTCAAAAGCGGATTGCAGTAACTGGAAAGCCTTAGCAACTGTTTTAGCTCGGCAGTAAACAACTGTATCATCAGCATAGAAATGTAAGGATGCATCAGGGATGCAGTGACCTACATTAGCTATGTAGATTGTAAAGAGAGTGGGTCCTAAAACTGAGCCTTGTGGTACACCATTTTTAACTGTTAAATAGCTGGAAGAAGTACCGTTATGTTGAACACATTGCCTCCGATTGGAAAGATAGTTAGAAAACCAACCGATGGTGTGATCAGAGAAACCGATTTCTGAGAGCTTATGACACAGGATGTTATGATCCACAGTGTCAAAAGCTTTAGACAGGTCTAAGAAAAGTGCAGCACAATAGTCCTTAGCATCCAATGCTTCAACAACATCATTCAGAACCTTCAGAGAAGCAGTTGTTGTGCTGTGTTTTTTCCTGAAACCAGATTGATGAAGAGGTAAGATGTTAAATGAGTCCAGATAATTTTTGATCTGAGAGTTTATCAGTTTTTCTAGAACCTTGGCTAAGATGCAGAGTTTAGAGATCGGTCGATAATTGTTCAGTGAGGTGGGGTCACCTCCCTTCAGCAAAGGAAGAACAAAGGCTGTTTTCCAAGCATCCGGAATGGTGTTTTGGCTTATGGACAGATTAAAGATGTGGGTCACAGGGACTGTGATGATATGAGCAGCCAGCCTTAAGAAATAAGGTGGAAGTTCATCTGGACCTGCAGATTTTTTTGGATCAAGATCATTTAACAGTTTATTTACCTCACTGACTGAGAACGGAGAAAAAGAGAAGGTGTGATTAACAGATGGTTGACTTGTAGGAGGGATTTGATTTGTAGAAGTTTGATTATTAGATAAAGTGGCTGATTTTCCGTTTGTAACTGTGTCAAATAATGAACTAGAAGCAACAAAATGTTTATTGAAACAGTTCAGGATCTCGTGCTTATTTGACACAGGAACAGAGTCAACAAGAAATTGTGATGGGAGGTCAGATGATTGGGGGGTGCCTGAGAGAGATTTAATGGTTTTCCAGAATTTTTTAGGATCATTTAGATTTTTGGAGGTCTGAGATAAGAAGTAGTTACGTTTTGCGGCTTTAATGGCAGTTGTGCATTTATTCCTTAGCTGCCGAAATTTCAACCAATCAGTGTCTGAGTGTGATTTTCTTGCTGCGGCCCAAAGATGATCTCTCCAGTGCAGGAGATCAGCTAATTCAGGAGTAAACCAGGGGCTGTCTCGGCCCTTTATCCTGAACTGCCGGAAAGGAGCGTGTTTGTTTACAAAGTAAATGAAACTATTATGAAAATAGTTCCAAGCGGTGTTCACGTCATTGATTTGTAGGATACGTTGCCAGTCAAAGTGTGATAGATCCCAAAGGAATGACTGTTCACTGAAACGTTTCAAATCCCTTTTTTGGATTATTCTGGGCTTAGCAGGTGGAAGTTTAGTAGATCTAAGAGCTGCTATTACGGAATGATCACTCAAAACGTTAGCAAATACACCTATACCAGGAAATTTGTGAGGTGCATTTGTGAAAAACAGATCTAAGGTGGAAGATTTTTCGGGACATTTTATGTTTGGTCTGGTGGGAGAATCGATAAGTTGTGTTAGATTGAGAGATAGGCAACATTCCTTGAATTTATCACAGAGGGGGGTCGACTTATTCCAGTCAATGTTGAAATCTCCTGCCATAACAATCTCATTGTGTTTTAAATTTCCTATGAATTCAGTCAGGGAGGATAGAGCTTCAGGTGTTGCGGAGGGGGGACGATAACAACCTACAACAGTTAAGGGCTGACCTCCTTTCAAACTGATGTTCACAGCTAAAGCCTCAAACTGGTTTGCGATTGTTTTTTTAGATGCAATCCTGGCAGCCAAAGAGTCTCTGATGTAAATAGCGACTCCACCTCCCTTTTTATTACGATCACAACGATAGATCTTAAATTCATTGATTGCCAGGTCATTTTTCAAAACAGATTTTTTGAGCCAAGTTTCAGAGATAACGATCACATCTGCCCCAGAAGAACTGATTAGGATTTTCAATTCATCAAGTTTTTTTATGAGGCTACGAGCGTTTACATGCAGGAAATGGAGACCTGAATTATTTTTAAACTCACTAGGAGTACTGTAGTTAATGGAGGGCCCTGGGTTGGGCTGAATCCCTGAGATCAATAACAACATTAATATCAGACATTTACTTGACTTCTTTGTCAATGATGTGTAGTTACAGGAGTTAACAGTGTGACATTTTGCACCCATAATTGAACCATGAGAAACATTGATGAAGATACGATCATTCAGAACCCAAAAACAATGAAAGTTGCAGTGATGGGCAGATCCAGATGTGTTGATAAGATTCAGTGATTCCAGGTAGTCTGAGAACTGAAAATAATGACAGTAATATGAATGATGCAGAAAAGTCTCAGACCATAAAGCGTCACAGATTAAGTGGGCAAACAATTCCGTTGAGGAGGCCCAACTATAGTTTGTGTGAGAGGGGATCCAGCCCCCCTGTGAATATGAATGGATGTGGCCCTGGTTAACACAAGCTGGATCCAGAATCAACGGGTAGAAACAAGCAATTTGCAGCAAACAGCAGAGTGTGGTGCCAGAAAAGCCTCCTAAAATTAAAGGCATGATTGTAGCCTGTATCAGGACAGCAAAGGAACAACAGCGTGAACAGCACCAAACAACAGCGACAGCAGCTCCTGATCCTCAGCGGCACACTTTTCTCTCCGCCCGTCTGATCCACAATTAGCTCCCAACAGTGTGAAACAGGCACCACCAAACAGCGACGATCACCAAACAGCGACGATCCTGATCCTCCGCGCTTCACTTTCTGCTCGTCTGATTCACAAACGGCTCTCAACAGCTCACAACGGTGTGAAAAACAGGCATCAAAACAGCGACGATCCTGATCCTCCGCGCTTCACTCTACGCTCGTCTGATCCACAAACAGCCCACAACAGTGTGAAACAGTCACCAAACAGAGAAGATCCTGATCCTCCGCACTTCACTCTCCGCTCGTCTGATCCACAAAACAGCCCACAAAAACGAAATGAGGCTCTTTAAAGTTATCTGCAGCAGGTAAGATGTTTGTTGTTGAGCTCACAACAACAAATGAGGCTCTTTAAAAAGTTATCTACAGCAGGTAAGATGTTCGTTATTATTGCTGCTATTGCTGCTCTCTTCTTCAGCCTTCAGCCTCTTCAGAATGAAAAAACCACCTCCAGAAAAAAACACAGCAAGTCTTACCAGAGGGCTGAAGACCTCTCAGCTCCAGAAATTATTTCAGCAGCAGTTCATCCGCGGGTCCTTCAGATGAACGTGCGTGTGAGCAGAATGAGCACACACAGAATGAGCACAAAGCAGAGAGCGCAGCTCCAGCTGCAAGCATCCCCACGGCCGCGCGCGCAGATGGGCTCAGGCTCCACGGAGGTAAACAGACTTTAATGTGGATTAAAGACGGTGTCCCCACAGCCAGTTCGATTCGGTTCTGGTCCAGTCAGAAACACCTCCCCCGATGCTCACGAACCAGGTACGTTATCTTCCCCCCACGCCACGAGGTCAACAAAGGACAGCAGAAAAAATCAGCATAGTCTGAAAACTTCCCTGCAATCTTGTTGAAACCAGGAGAACCACAGGAGAACCGCAGGTCCAGGTGCAGGTGGGACGTTCAAACGGGCCAATGAGAGTGGCAGAAGAAACACCGGGTCTTCGTGGGCGGCTCTCCGGCTTTGGGGCTCACCTGGCCGGGCAAGGTAGCTCAGAATGACCGGTGAGGTGAAAACGTCCGAACCTGGTCCGACAGAAATTTTTTTGAACGGTCCCGTCCGGCTCTCTGAGTTACTGAACACCGAATTCAGATGCAAGATGGACCAGCTTTGGTCCAATTCGAAAAACGGGTCAGTTAGATGATAAAAATACTCAGAGAGACCAGAGGTGCTGCCACTCGTTAGTTCGCCGGAACCTTCAGTTAATGTTGGAGTCATGATGAGTGATTTAATAAAAGTTTGTAACTACATACTTTTAAAATAATATTCAGATTTTCTAATGTAATCTGTTTGTAAACTCTTAGTAACTTCAGGGCTGTTACACCTCTGAAATATTCTCTGCAGTTTCCTTTAATTAATATGAAACCAGAACTGTTTCACTTCATTGAAACATTTAATTTCCTGAGATGTAATTAATTTATTTTAAAGCATAACTCTCATAAAGAGTTCTGTTTGGTTTTTTACGTTATGTAGGTAAATATGAACACTTGTTGTTTTTGTTGTTGTTTTGTTTTTTCAGGTTTGCATCATCTGACCTCCTGATGTGTTTCTGGACCATGACTGAACTGTTCTGCCATCCATGGTTAGTGTTCACCAAGACTAGCTATGTTTCCATCCAATTTAAATTCGATTTTTGAGCGAATTTTAGAAAATTTCGCTAAAATGTAAATTAAAATTATGAGGATCAGAAGTGTTTCCATTAAACTGGCTTGAAGCGCATCTGCAATGCCACGCAAAGCGTCTCTACGTCAGACGTCAGCGTCATTACGTCACACGTCAGCGCCATACGTCAGACGTCAGCGTTACGCACTTCCACAGTAAACAGGAAGTAGCGTTTGAAAACAGACATCTCGGCAAAATGGAGAGAATATTTCAGGTATGTGTTGCTATCGGGCAAGTTGTATTTATTCTGTCATGCCAACTAGTTTTAGCGATGTTACATGTTGTCCGGAGCGGAAACAGCTGATCAGTCACGTGACGTGAATGTTCGCTGCGGCAGAACTGAGTCGGCTAATCTGTTTCCATCTGTCGTTTAGCCGACTCAGCTCTGAATCGACTCCCCAAAAACTACCTCAAGCGAGCGTATAAACTTTAGAGCGACTTAGAGGAAGTTAACTCGAATTATGCCGTTTCCATTTAGCTTTTCTGATGCGATGCTTCATAATGCGCACCTAGAAACCTTGATGGAAACACGCCTAATGAGATGAGAGGAACTCCCCATCAAGTTCAAGTTATGTTTATTTGTCATATACAGGTTAACACAGAGTTAACAGTACAATGAAGTGCTCAGGAAGAGAAGAACAGATTTGACTTGCTAAAAATCAAAGAACAAACAATACTAAAAGCATGCAAAGTGAAAAAGTAATTATAATATTCACAAAGTCCTGAAGAGAGACAGTAAACATGGTTGGATATAACGATGCAGCAGGATGAATTTGAATGAACTACTGCAAGTATTTCAAGCTAGTAATATAAGCTAACATGCACATACAGTTTTTATATATATACACACATATATATGTATGCACAGATGCCCATCAGTCCACGGTCAGCCGGATCATCACAGCAACTTTTTATTGACAGTACTCGGCTCAATTAGGACCTGATACCTGAAGAGCAGATACATAAACATCTACCTGCAGACTTCAAGGACTAAATGGTAAATGGAGCTTATTTATATACCGCTTTCCAGCCCCCTGTGAGGAGCCCCAAAGCGCTTTACAATACCAGCCATCCACCCATTCATTCAGACATTCATACACCGGTAGTGGTAGCCTGCCTTGCAAGGCGCCATCCAGACCTACCGGGAGCAACTCGGGGTTAAGTGTCTTGCCCAGGGACACAACGACACATGGTGGGCGGATGCGGGATTCGAACCTCCAACCTTCCGATCAGGGGTCGATTGCCATTACCATTACACCACGGCCGCCCCGTGGCCGACTACTGTACCCTGACACTACAGTCACACTACTTACTGCTTGTAAGAAAATAAAATGTTCAACACATGACTTTGTCTTCTTATTGCTGTATTCTCACCCAAAACAATGTGTATTTTGGTTTAAGACAGACTCAGAGTCCAGTTTTTTATTTTAACCATTTTATTAAAAACAAATTTGATGATGATGTTACATTACTGTAGAAAACGTATGAGTCAAGCTAAATGAGGCACAAGATTTAAACACTGTTTAAAATATAGCATTACATCTTCTGACTAAGTCACAGCTTCCTTGACTGCTCTTGGAGATTTAAAAACATGTAATCAGTCAGACAAAGGTAACTGATGAAGCAGCTCTTCTGTTCAACGGCCACACAGAGGGTTTCCACATGGATCACCTGTCCTTCGTCCTCAGTGCATCAGTGGAACAACTTGTTTGGTGTTTGGATCCTATCTCAGCTCACAAACATCCAGGCTGGACCAGCTGGCTCCCTCCTCATCACCACCTCCGTGTCCTGTACAGTGAAAGAAAACATCTCTTATTAAGGGCTGCTACAAACAGTGATGTTCATAAAACCATATAGCAGACATTTGTTGAATATAAAAAGTTTGTGATATTTAACAGGTTTGACTTCTGCTCAAGTTTTGTACACAAACTTGAATTAAAATAACTTTTGTTTCTAAATCTGCTCTAAATCTCCTGCCTCCTAGTCTGAAACTAACATTTGTGTTAATCAGAAACATTGTACAGACAAAACACGTTTACTCAACAAATTAGCAAGGTTAACTACCGGTATGTTAACTGTGTTAGCCTGCAGTTTGGTGAACTGAAAAAAAAAAATACTGACTTACCTTCATAGTTATTTATGTAGTTGGACATATAAAGCTTAAATCCTTTGTCCTTCTAGATGTGGGCGCTTTAGAGAAGGTCTGAATTATTCTGTACACATCATTCACAGTGATTGTCAGCAAGTCCTGCAGTGATCTCGTGAAAAACGCCATGGCTAATACAGTGTTGTCCGCAAACCGGAAGTGCGCCATACGGGTGAGAAATGCGGAAGTGCTGGAACGGAAGTCCGTGGCATATAGGCTATTACTGTAGTAGAATATGATGTCTATTTTCATTTTTGCATTTGGGCCAGGCAAGTGTAAAAAACAAAAAAAACAAAAAACGGAGTCACAGAAGAATCCGGAAACCCCGCCGATGATTGCCGAACTCCGTAATGACGTAAAAAAAAAAGGCTCCAGTCAGAAGGCACTTAGTGAGTTCTGATGGAGTTTTATGAGTGATGATGATTTCAGTGCTAAAACCTCACTTCACCTGCTACTGCAGCCTCTGACACACTGAGTGGACCTCATGTCACCCGCACGGGCAGCCGGACACACAGAGCGGACCTCACGTTACCCGCGCGGGCAGCCGGACACACAGAGCAGACCTCACGTCACCCGCTGCTGCTGCAGCGGACACACCGTCACCCGCGCGGTTACAAACACACACCGCTCCAGTTTAAATCCCCTTAAATCGTCGCGATTTAGTTTTTATCTTTTTTATTTATCGCTGTAGAGTTGTACACACTTCACAGTTACGTTTATGCCTAACTCAGACATTGGGGGATGTTTATCAATTCCGTGCAATGTAATACCGAGAAAAAACGAGAACTGATGTACACTTTGTTATGCTAACTAGCCACAGGATAGCGACACAGATTTTCATGAAAAAGTGGCGTGAATATTACCAACTATGGTACATTTAAAAGCCTGCTCTATTATTCATTCTGTTCTGATGTCAAAAATTAAATTGAGCAAAAGTCTTACCCGCAAAACCTCCCGATTTCTCATGTCGAGGTGCAAGCCTTCTTCGCTGGTCGGTCCACTTCATGAATCCATTATGAATTCTTTTGATTTTGGGGAAATAATGAACACTAACACCATCCTTCGAGGTATTGCAGCAGAACTGGGCAACACATCGTTTTTATTAGTTGTATTCGTAACTACTCTGGTCAGAAATAAGGAAGCTGTAGATGCATGATGCTCCGCCTGCATTCAAGGCGGATACTTCAGTGACGTCAATGCCCATATAAGGAGAGGGACACATTAGGCCGCAGCTCCTGCGTTAAAAACTCCTTTAAATCATGAAATAACACATTTAGCGTTATTTCTCTACAATATCAATAAACGTTCCTGTTTTATTATTTAAATCACTACTAAATATTAATGGCGATGCAATTTGAAAACATGGTGGGTCATGGACTTTAAGCTCAGGAACCCTTGTGCTATAAAGTCAGCTAAGAAATATATTTTTTAAGCGTTTATTTAGCTAAATTTAAAGAAATAAAGCCGCCCCACCCGCTCGCATGAAATGGCAAACTACTTTTTTAAATCCAACCGATTTAACCATTTTGTGAAACGGTTAAGCTCAGGAACCCTTGTGCTATAAAGTCAGCTAAAAAATGTATTTTTTAAGCGTTTATTTAGCTAAATTTAAAGAAATAAAGCCGTCCCACCCGCTCGCATGAAATGGCTAACTACTTTTTTTAATCCAGCAGATTTTACCATTTCGTGAAACGGTTAAGCTCAGGAACCCTAGTGCTATAATGTCAGCTAAGAAATATATTTTTTCTCGCAAAGAAATAATTGTTTTTACCGTGTTTTCTTGTGAAGTCCTTCTTGCTTGCTCGCTTCTGTGGCCGCCATTTTAAGCCGGGCAAATGAGGCGGTGACGCATAATAGATGCGTGTTATACGACGAAGCGTGTTATTTACGGATTTTTCCAATTTATTGGCAATAATTGGACAAAGCGTGTTATGCATAGGAGTGTTATAATCCGACGAATACGGTATATATATATATATACATATATACATACATACATACATACATACATACATACATACATACATACATACATACATACACATAGTAGTCCTCGACTTACGACGGCCTTGACTTACGACGTTTCAGGGTTACGACACGCAAAAAAAAAATATATATATATATACAGTACATATATTTTTATTTTTTTCTTATTTTGAAGCCTATTTACGCAGTTTCCGACCAGTTTCCGGTTTCCCGTTTTGTTAGCTGTGGAGGCTACAGCTGCCTGTACTCTATAAAAAGCTAAGTCTGGTCCTCTAGACATTCAAAAAACAAAACAAAACTTGTTGGAGAAAGCTGGACAGGCAGAAACAGGCAGCAGCTGTGGAAAAGTACCTGTTTTATGGACGGCGATTTTACAACGTAAACGAATGGAAAATCCAAAGGAGGGAGAAACGGAGGAAATGGCTTCACCAGCAGTCCAGAGTAGGAAATTAACTATTTTTTCCTCTTCATTATGGCTCTGAAATGTATGTGTTTTTTGATAATTATGTGCATGTAGGCAAATGAATGGGCCCCCAATCAGCATGGGCCCCGCCGGCCCCGCCCCGGCCAGTCACCTACATCACTAACATTGCTGCTGCTTGTTAATGTACATTTAACATAAAAATAATTATAGTTACGATGAAAACGATCATTAAAAACGCAATACAAAAACCGGTCGATTTCTGTATCCCCTACTAAAAATGGACTATTCCATCTTGACATCTTCCGGGTCAGAGGTGAACTCGGTGCTAACGTTTATGGCTAGCTGGTTGTGCTGGGTTACTTGGATAAATCCGCAGAGAACCCCGCTGTTTCAAGCCAAATTAACGCGGCCGGAGGATTTTATTGTGTGTTTTGTGTCGACCACTCGACGGTGAGTCGTTAGTTTTATGTATTTTGGTTACTTTTATGTATAAATGCGGTGGCGACACGCCCGTGTATTTGAGATTTAAAAGTGGTCTTAGGGATTAAAAGATCATTCTCTTTTTTGTTAATTTCGTGGCCGAATAGAATATATGTACGTAAAGTATTAAATAAATCCTTTGATTTTTGTAATTTCATCCTTTTAGGATCATTTTAGTTACTTTTCATTAAATCTGTTGACTGCCTATAGAATCTTGACATCTTCCGGGTCAGAGGTGAACTGGACGCTATCTCTATGGCTAGCTGGTTGTACGAGTAACCCCTCGCTGCAGCTTGCAGCACGGACCGGTGTCAGTCCCGGAAGTGGTTATTGCAATTATAGATTTTTCCCATATTTATAAACCACTTTTTGACTGAAATATGACCATTTCCATTCATTGACTGAACCCCCCCACCCGAAAGTTATGCACTATAACTCATGTTCCATGAAGGAAGGGAACGAGGTGCAACATATCACTATGGGAAATTGCGCCCGCGCAGTTTTACCTGAAGGAATACAATCACGCCTTTACGGCAGGGGCGTCAGCGTTACTTAAGCCGCTGACGCCCATCCATCGATCTCCAGAATGCAATTCACCAAGCTTTCAGCATTGAAAGGGCCAGGTATGTTGCACCTCGTTCCCTTCCTTCAGGGAACATGAGTTATGGTACATAACTTAACTTTCAGTTCCCTTATCAGTCTTGTCACTCGGTGCAACATATCACTATGGGAACGTAATTCATTCACGCCCTTGAAATGCTCAGTAAAATGCATCCTAGTGTGAACGTCCGCCTTTATCCAATAGGCATCTCAAGGTCGCTTGCTACTGTGTGTTAGAAAGGACAGCCTGAGTGACATCACACGCAGTAACATCCAAACTGTGAAGCCCCCAGTATAGCTCAGCGTTTTGCCTCATGCCGCTCGACGTGCGCGCCAGCAGTTCATATTATAGCTCTGTTTAGTTCTCGCGTTAATTCTCGCGTTTTCGCTCCAAATTCTTGACGTCATTTCCTTGCCATCGTCATTTCCGGTAATCTGGACGCAACATCAAAATGGCGTCGTTACATGATCAGGAGGAAGAAGAGATAGTTTGCCTGTTGCTACTTTTACGAAACCGTAAGAGAAGAAGAAGAAGAAGGTGGTACGTAAGGCCATTAAATGAGACCAGGGATGAAGAAGGAGAATATAATACGTTGGTTAGGGACATGAAAATGATGGACAGCGAGAAGATTTTGAATATTTTAGAATGGATTCGAGCAAGTTTGATGAGCTAGTTGGGCGGTTAGCACCGTTTCTTCTCCATTAGGGCAGCCATCGCTTTCCTGTCAGCACAGCACAAAGAGTGGCAGTCACGCTGCGCATCTTGGCGACTGGTTGCTCGGAACAGAGTGTCGCTGCCAGCTACCGCCTGGGCACAAGAACTGTGTCAAGAATAATGTCGGAGGTGAGTCATGGAATAAACAAATGGAATGTTTTTGCTGTGATTTGTACAGATGTCTACAAGTGAAGTCAGCAGCAGATGAACTAGTAGTTTATATAAATATAAATGTATATAAATATATATTATATACAGTATATATTTTTATATATATAAATAAATTATATATATATATATATATATATCATTAAGTTTATGGTAACAGTAAGCTTTACATTCCAAACTTTTAGCAGAATAAATTAATGAAAGACTATGGTAAATGTCTGTTCTTCATTCTAGTGAGTTACATACTGTATATGTAAAAATGTATTTCAGGTATGTCAAGCCATTTGGACGGCTCTTCAGACGGAGTTTGTAGCCTTCCCCTCGGGCCATCAGTGGACTGCAATTGCTCGTGATTTCTGGCAAATCTGGGATTTTCCTCACCTTTTAGGTTGGTTCGTTTGTCTTTCTGTCTTTGCAGTTTGTGAACCTATTTTTGATTCATGTACTTATTAGTACTATAAATATCTAAAAATACTGAAATTACTACTTGTTATCAGGAGCAGTGGATGGTAAACACGTCAGGATTCGTTGCCCTCCGTCATCTGGGAGTGACTTCTTTAATTATAAAGGAACCCACTCTCTCGTCCTCCTGGCTGTGTGTGATACACATTACCGCTTCACGATGGTGGATGTCGGAGCATATGGGCGTCAGAGTGATGGCGGCATCTTCCAGGAGAGTGTGTTTGGGCAACAGCTGTACAGTACCCTGGATATTCCACCACCTGATGTCCTACCAGGGACCACTGTCAATAGTCCGCATGTGTTTGTGGGGGATGCAGCTTTTCCACTCCATGAAAATCTTATGCGACCATATCCAGGTAAGATTATTAAAAAAAAGATGAGGTTGTATTGGTGTGATACAGCTGAGCTAGGAGAGAGAGAGATGAAATAGTCTGTATTCACCTTTGGGAACAAATAAAGTTAACATTACTACTTCTATTATAATGACTGTTATGACCGTTTATGATGTTTTGTTGCTGAACTATTTTAGAGACCTTTATTAAATGGCCTTTATATACAT
>JBBPBX010015914.1:23294-43459 GCA_038048925.1 Garcialebias charrua
TATATACATACATACATATATATACATACATACATATATATACACATACATATATATACATACATACATATATATACACATACATATATATACACATACATATATATACACATACATATATATACATACATATATATACACATACATATATACACACATACATACTGTATATATACATACACATATATATTTAATATTTAATAAATTGGGCTGTTTCATCTATAGATAAGATTTTTTCCACGAAGCGGACCGGGCCAGGAGAAGCGGTTTGCCCCTCTGACACGCACGCTGTCGGATACATGATGGACTCCTGGGGACAGTGGCAACCCATGTGTTTGACCGTCCTGTCTGTCGAAGACGTGGAAGATTTGTGGATTATTGGGATATTGGTGGCAGCTGCTCTGTTTTTTGGCGTGAGCGGAGCTGTCTGTTACTGGAAGATCAGGAAGACTGCGGCGGCTATCGGCGCGCTGGCCAAACTTCCTGATCAGCAAGAATCTCTGATCCGGGCTGTGAGCTCCTCAACCCAGCTGTTGTACGAACTGAACCGCACAATGGGAGCGGCGGTAGACCACCGCGGACCTGCGGTGCGCTTTGGAACTCGTTTACAGCCGCCCGGCATTAATCAGGGCACGGATGGGGGTTCGTAGCTTCGGAACCTCATATGATTCGGCGATTTTGGACCTGAACAGCACCTGGACTTTGGAAGGCTGCAGTCAAAAAGAACACTGTGGCCTGGATTGAAGATAAACAAAAACTATCTAATCTGGTTTCTGCACACGACCTTGAAAAGAAGGCTGTCTGGAAACTATTCTCCTGGAGTGAAGCTGAGAGACATTGCTGACCCCCCCCCCCCCTCCCTCCCCAGAGGTCTCTGGGAGTGTGCTCGGAGGCGCCAAGCTTAACAACTGCTGAACTGTGTTATCTGAGTGCTGCTCACAGACTCTTTTGATCTCCTTGCATGTCGTCAAATCTGCAACAATGTCTTGTCTGGTTGTGCTTATTGCTGATAGAGTTTTTGGGACTTTATCATAGAGTGTCTTAAGGCAATCTTTGATAGATTCTTTTTTTGAATATCACAAATGATACCTATTGTGTTTTTCCTTTTTCCATATCTGTTTGACCTTCATCCGGAGACGGATGAGTGCGGCCGCGCAGAAGAACATGTCATGTGTTTGGAAATGCTGCAGCTTTGCATACTCCCTCTCTTCCGGACGACTGTGCATACATAATCACGTTGTATTAATTAACTGGTGCAATGTTAATAAATAAATCTCTTATATATACATACATACATATATATACACATACATATATATACATACATATATATATATACATACATATATATATATATATATACATAAACATATATATACACACACATATATATATATATATATACATAAACATATATATACACACACATATATATATACACATATATATATATATACATATATATATACNTATATATATATTGATTTATCTTAAAATATTGAGAAATAAATGTTGGCCCATATCGCCCAGCTCTAGGTAAATGTACTGCTGTTTGTACTAAAATCATTTGCATTTTTTAATTGACGATACAAAACACAATACACCAGAATGCATCAAAATAAACATTAATATGTTTGTGCCAGTAAAAACATCTTAATGGAGGAAATATTTAGATTTGTGAGGTTTTTGTAGCTCATGTCCTTTAAGCCCCCTCTAACACTGGATGGCAAGCAGACCTTGGAGTATGCACAAAATCTCTGTAGCAAAGTTATGATGGTTTATTATTTTTAATATACCATGTTAAGCTCCTGGATTGTGTAGGTGTGTGTTGGCAGCTGTACTTATAATAATATAATAATAAACTTTATTTGTATAGCACCTTCCTACAATGCCTTGCATTGACCAAGGTGCTTAACATGTGGGGCCTACTTGCAGCATTAAGGATTGGTCTTCAAGAATTTAAAGCAGGACTAACCACACTGAGCTAATGCCAATTTTATAACCATGATCAAAAAAGCTAGCATTGTGAGGATCTTACTTGTTGCAGGTGTGTTCTATGTTCCTTCCATGTTTTTTTTTTTTTTTTTTAGGTTGAGCCGTGGGCTGGCAGGTTCTTTTTTCTACACTTCTAATCCAGTAGTATCACCTGGGGGCATCTCGGGGCATCTGTGGATGAGTGGTTAGAGCAGTCGTCCTCCAATGGGAGAGTTGGGGGTTCAATTCCATCAGCAGTCACATGTTAAAGTGCCCCTGGGCAAGACATTGAACCCCACATCGCCTCCGATGTGTGTCCTATCGTTGTATGAATGTGATCTAAAGCACTGATTTGTTTCTACAGATTCAGATTAGCTTTGTAAAAATCTAGTAGAGTGCTGTATGAATGAGTGGAGGGCACGATTGTAGTGTAAAACACTTTGAGTATCTTGATAAGATATAAAGGCGCTATATATATGCACAGTCAATTTACCATTTACCCATCCCGATGCATGCTCAATCATCCAGGTAAGTAAATCCCAAAAAAGTTCAGTCAGGTCATCTGGACTGATTTTTCATGGTTGAAACGTTTCATCTTTAATCCGAAAGACTTCATCAGTCTAAGGCCATGTGATAAACTCAGTCCTGTAAATATCACCTTGTCAAAGTGGACAAACCAGTTTGTTGGGGACACCCAGAACTAGCTTTTCACATGCAAAAGGAAGATCATTGGTCGAACAATATATCTCCAGTAACCTAACAATCTATCATCTGTGCCCTGATGGCCTCTTGTTAAATACATATGTGCAATATTACTCATCAGCCAAGTTGCCATTTAAGACTACCGGTAGTTTTGAAATAATCCCAATGCTGGCTCATACCAAACTTACCTTTATCTTCTTGTGGACTGCTGGATATCTTTGGATCATCTTCTCCAATAAGGTGGTATCGCTAATCACAAAAATACTCAATGAGCCACATACCTGCCTGACCCACTCTCCATCACTCCACGGAGTCATTCATCTACACACCCGGGTAATCTATCTTCATCCATAAAACCTGAAAGAAGAAAAAAAAAACTACCAAGATGACCTTGAAGTCACTTGAAGACATCAAACCATATTTTTATAGAGTAAACAAACTGGAGTATAGAATGTGATTAGAATGCAAAAGATCAGCTTGAGGGCAAAACAAATTGAAAGTAAAGACCAATTTTGTGAGTACATGTATTCCCCGTCTTACGAGCGCTCTTACATACGAGGTTCCGGACTTACGAGCTGGCAAACAAGCAGTAAATTTGTAAAAAATACAGCACTTTTTTGTGTTTTTTTTGTGTTTTTAGATGAAAGTGTGTTAGCTAACCGTTTGGAAACACATTTCTGAGCATGTTTATGAAGTAGTATGAATGTTTTTGATGAAAAACAAGTGTTCGTAGTAGCGCTAGCATAAATGTTCCAACTTACGAGCAAAAATCCGGACTTACGAGAACACGTGTTTCATGTTCCGACGTACGAATTTTCGTCTTACGAGCGACTCGCAGGTACGGAACTCGCTCGTAAGTCGGGGACTACCTGTACTCCATGAGGGATTTGGATAACTTCATGACTGACGTTATCCAAATTTGGTGTGATCTAGTCCCATTCCATTAAGTTGTGAAGACCATAGCATGGTTGGCATCCATTGACAAGAGACCTTAATTCTAAAGTAGGCCTGTAAAATGACTTAGTTTATAAGGATTCAAAATCCCTGCCTTTTCACCTTTTGTACATCACAAAAAATTCCAAGGCACTTCCCCCTGTCTAATGAGAACACCAAAATTATAGTGGTAGAGCTAAAACCTAAGGGGACGGGTTAAATTGCATCCATCCAGTTCTCCATTAGTTTTCATCAGCTTTTTTTGTGGTCAGGTTGGGGGAGAATTTAGCACAGTTGTTTCAAAATGTTAGTGCAATGTTAGTCATGTGGAGTTCATCTGAGGCTATTTTTCGTCTATTCAGACCAAGAACCATACGACTTAGTATTTCACGACACATAAAGAAGCATTTATAATAATTACCAGTATGTTCTTCTATTTAACAATGACTTTAAATCTAAACTGATAAATACACACCAGCAAGGAAAAACCTAAATGACAGCCCTGATGTAAATGTTACATTCACCATAACCAAAACCAGCAGGGAGAAACATAGTTTATGTGAGCCTTCTAATAAGCGTCTATTTCAAGCGGAAAACACCTCAATTCCGAATTAATCTCAACACCTATTTTCACAGTATGAGTGTGAGCTAAGTCTCACATTCAGACAGTCAGCTGGGTATCACTCCCCACCGATGTAAACATTTGAACGCTCCGTTGCTCTCACTTCTTGGCTAGACTGCCCAGAATGCGCTCTGAAAGCTCAGAGCAGACAACACTGTGAATAAACAAATAGTAAGAAAATAAATCTGTATTGCCTTCTGGTTCCAGATCACAGTGATGTACTCTTCTTCACACATAAACTCAAAGATCAGCACACCTCAGCGTGCATTATACCGCCACTAACACAAGCAATTACAGCTCTCCGAGGGAATTGACCATCTCTTGGGGCTCGTTTTTCCAAGGTTGGCTATTAAGTAGAGTATCAGTTTTTATGTGTGCATTAAATCAAGATTTCTTGACAGCTTTACAAAAGCAAATATCCTTTAGTTTGACCTTAACATATTAAATAACATCACTATTTTTTTTAAATCTGTTTCTGCAGTTTCAGGTTAGAATAAAAACGGTGGATGGATTGAATAGAATCTATGCATCTTCTAGGCTAAGGTAACTTTATGAAAGAAGTTCACCTTTCATTCTAATTATTCGTATTAAACACCATTCTTCTTTTACCACAGATCAATCAGCTGAATACAAATGAGGGAAAAAGAAGCAATAGGCTTAAGGTGATGGCATTCCATGAGTGCAAAGTAATCCAAAAGCTCAGCACTGATTCTCTTCATTGCATCCACCCACTTCCAGTGCAAACAAATAGTAACAGGGCTTTTATTTCTGTACACATTTATACATATGTGCCAACAGTCTTCTTTAAAAGCTATCCACAAGCCAATCGATGATCAAAAGATCGGCCGTTCAATGGTTGACAATGCATGGCAGCAAACTAGCAAAACCATTGTAGAAATAGACTGATGCGTTCAAAACGTCATGAATTGGAAATAGAACTGTCAGTGACAACGAATTGAACACTGAGTTGAACACATTTAAAAGAGAGGCTGCAATCATGTGCCTATTGAGCTGCTGTTGTGCAGCTAATTACAAATTACATTCCAGGCTAGGTGCTGCCTTTGGCCTAGACTGCAGTTGAATTAGGCTGTCAGCATTTAGACATCAACAAACTCAAGTTGTTCTGCCTTTTGACAGGTGCGCTTTCACCAAGACATCTCTTATTTTACTTTTAATGATGATTTCCATCCACAAACTCGGTGGTGGACACCCCGGGTTAGGGAGGCTGTCAAGCTGAAGAAGGAATCCTATTGGGCCTTGTTGGCCAGTGGGACTCCAGAGGCAGCTGAGGAGTACCAGAGGGCCAAGCAGTCCGCAGCCTTGGCTGTTTCTGAGGCAAAAGCTCGGATGTGGGAAGAGTTCGGTCAGACCTTGGATAACAACTCTCGGTTAATTCCGAGGAGATCCTGGCAAACCATCAGACAGCTGAGGAGGGGAAAGATTCAGATTCAGATTCAGTTTATTATTGCCATTGTCAATTAACAGGATTCACAGACTAGGAATTTGCTTTGGCATAACGGTGCATAAAATATAGAAACATTAAACATAAAAAACATAAACCATAAAACATCAATACAATATTCAGTGAACAAAACCTACTAAAAAACAGCGCAATTAGAGTGGTGCAATCAAAATACAGTGATACAGTGATTCCCAATCAAAATACAAAATACAGCGACCAAGGCAAGTTATGAGGTAACATGGTTATGAGTGTTCAAAAGTCTGACAGCAGAGGGGAAGAAACTGTTTTTATGGCGGGAGGTTCTGGTCCCAATTGACCGAAGCCTCCTGCCTGAGGGGAGTCGTTCGAACAGACCGTATGCAGGGTGAGAAGGGTCAGCTGTGATCCGACCTGCTCGCCTCACAGTCCTGGAGACGTACAGGTCATGGAGAGATGGGAGACTACAGCCGATTACCTTCTCAGCAGAGCGCACAATGCGCTGCAGTCTGTGTCTGTCCCTGACAGTGGCCCCGGCGTACCACACTGTGATGGACGAGCTGAGGATGGACTCGATGATGGCCGTGTAGAACTGCACCATCAGCTTGGCCGGCAGCTTGGCCTTCCTCAGCTGTCGCAAGAAGTACATCCTCTGCTGAGCCTTTTTGATGAGGGAGCTGATGGTTGGCTCCCACTTGAGGTCCTGGGTGATGGTGGTGCAGAGGAATCGGTAGCAGTCCCCAATGATGATGGGGGTGTTGTTAAAGGTGATGGGGTAGCAGCACTTTACTAACACTGTAGTCAGTGAAGGTGGGCTGCTGTCAAGGGCGTAGCCAGGATTTTATGAGGGGCAGTTTGTTTAAAGAAAAAGTGGACCTGGGAAGAGCAACACGCCTCGGTGGTTCACTGGAAGCGCGTCGGGTTGCCTCTCCAAACTTTCTCTCGACTCGGGTTCGAACCTCACTTGGTTGAACTCGAATTGTCGAAGTGGGCAATATTTCAACTTATTTTACGTTAGTCTTTTATTGGATTTAAAAAAAGGAGTTTGTGTTAACTACAGGCATATTAAAGCTCCACTGACATCATCTTTTAACTTTCCATAAAATGGCACAACATATATATATATTAAGATTGACCCCTGATCGTTTCTGCTAAAACAATGTTAAATTAATTAGAATTCCTCTCGAAAATAGTTTAAAATTAGCGCCGTTTTTTTAACACGATAAATAGGGATTTCCCCGTCGCAGGATGATGACGTCATGACAAGACTCGTCTCTACTGCGCAACTTGAAAACAATGGAGGAGATACAAACTCGATCCGTCCAATTTAGCCATTTAAAAGTTAATAATTTAGCGGATTGTCTTCAGAGAAGCCAAAGTTATTTCCAGTAAACAGCAGGTTATAATGTTTTTCAGCTCCTGCTGGTTTTTGGAGACTTCCACTTCATGAGGTGAGCAGCTGTGTGTGGTTACATGAGCTGCATGTGGACGAGGCAGAGAACATGTACATCATCTCCACAGCACTGAAATGGTAATATATTAGTTAATGTTTCTAATAATTATTCAACATTATTAGTTATTAGTTTGTGTACAAAACAATTTGCACAGGCTCCTGCAGCTGTTGATTATTTTGCTTCAATTTGTCAGCTTTGTTATTTAATCCAGTCAACATGTTTACAATATTTCATATTTATTTTTCTATTTAATTTGGACATCACTTGGTGTTATAGTGGTGTATCATTAAAATGATGGAAATACTGTACATGACATTAGTTTGACCCATTGTCTTAATATACAGTATACTGCATATAATATATACTGTGTGTGTCTGTGTGTTTCATCATCAATTCACAGAAATATCTTCACCTGAAGAGTGGACCCAGGTGGCGGTTCTGTGAAGAAGCTGGAAGCACCTGTTGTGAGGCTGAGGAGTTCTGGCGTGGGTCACGGCCAAACAGTGACTCTGAGTTTACTGGCCTGTTGTTTTGTGTACAGTATTTTCTGGTGTATAGGTCGCACCTGTGTATAGGTCGCATTGTCCAATTATCACCAATAGATTGGAAAAATCCCTAGATAGGTCGCACTGGTGTATAGGTCGCACCTACGTTTAGCTCTGCTGCAAATGTCTGCCACAGGAGCACACAGCAAGGCTTTTAAGAAGATTAACACTTAAAAACAATTATTTGTTTGATAAAAATCATAGCAAATATATGTCTGAGCTGAACTTTTCCTTAATAAATGAACGTAATTGTGAAATGAGCTGGATTTTAAAAAATTATTTCACTGAAAGTGATAACAAGCCATATATAGGTCGCACCTGAGTATAGGTCGCAGGCCTTGAGAAAAACCATAAAAAGGTGCGACCTATACACCGGAAAATACGGTACTTGAATAAAGCGTTGGCTGAAGCAGAAAGTCTGGTGCTTGAGTGACCGCGACAACGTTACACCAGAAATACTACAGAAATACTACAACTTGCCAGAGCATTGACATGAAAATGAATCAATGAAAATATAAATTTAATATTTTTTCTGACAGTTCAAATGAACATATTGTTTGAAAAAAAAAGGATAACAATGAACCAAGTGTTTATGTAGTTATGTGTAAATAAAGTTACAGTAGTACACTATATTATCTGTTAGTGTTGAGTTATTCTTTGTGAGAATATTTGTGTATCTGTTTTAATTTCATTCGTTCATCTACAACTCACAGAAAGTACTTTAGTAAAAACAAAATTGGTGAATGTTAAAAAAACATTTTATTAAAGTAAAACCATCCCATATTATCAAATATATGAAAACCTATGGGGAAACATTAATATGAACAGATTATCAAAAAAAATTGAGTTTAAAAAATATCAGCAAGTGGTGTTTGACTTCATCAGCTCCTTAAAAATGACACTTTACAGCTGTAAATCTGCAAAATCAGAACTTCTTCAGACTCCAACACCCTCCTCGTCCACCCTTGATGTCCAGGTGTTGTAGGTCTGGATGCAGAGGACATCTGTCTAGTTTCTCTTCAAGGTTTGTTCTCCACCACCTGGGTCCACTCTTCAGGTGAAGATATTTCTGTGAATTGATGATAAAACACACAGACACACACAGTATATATTATATGCAGTATACTGTATATTAAGACAATGGGTCAAACTAATGTCATGTACAGTATTTCCATCATTTTAATGATACACCACTATAACACCAAGTGATGTCCAAATTAAATAGAAAAATAAATATGAAATATTGTAAACATGTTGACTGGATTAAATAACAAAGCTGACAAATTGAAGCAAAATAATCAACAGCTGCAGGAGCCTGTGCAAATTGTTTTGTACACAAACTAATAACTAATAATGTTGAATAATTATTAGAAACATTAACTAATATATTACCATTTCAGTGCTGTGGAGATGATGTACATGTTCTCTGCCTCGTCCACATGCAGCTCATGTAACCACACACAGCTGCTCACCTCATGAAGTGGAAGTCTCCAAAAACCAGCAGGAGCTGAAAAACATTATAACCTGCTGTTTACTGGAAATAACTTTGGCTTCTCTGAAGACAATCCGCTAAATTATTAACTTTTAAATGGCTAAATTGGACGGATCGAGTTTGTATCTCCTCCATTGTTTTCAAGTTGCGCAGTAGAGACGAGTCTTGTCATGACGTCATCATCCTGCGACGGGGAAATCCCTATTTATCGTGTTAAAAAAACGGCGCTAATTTTAAACTATTTTCGAGAGGAATTCTAATTAATTTAACATTGTTTTAGCAGAAACGATCAGGGGTCAATCTTAATATATATATATGTTGTGCCATTTTATGGAAAGTTAAAAGATGATGTCAGTGGAGCTTTAAGTCTATGGTGTTAACCGGTTCGACATTAGCGGTGTCTCCATACCTTCTCTTTCCACCTCTCAACACAGAACTTTATTATTATTATTTATTATTATTAACTTGTGTTGTGCGGGAGTTGTAGGTGGGACTTCATAGGCAAAGTGGGCGGTTCGTTCAAACCCTCCGAACCCCCCCTGGCTACGCGCATGGCTGTTGACCTCATCCAGTGATGTCGTTGGGACGTGGAAGGAATAATTATCGGACCTTCTCAATCCCACCAGCACGCCTTCCATGGAGGAAGCCGAGTCGGTGGACTTTGGGGTTGATCCATCCATAACTGTGGCTGAGGTCACCAAGGTACCATAGTTAAAAAGCTCAGAGGCGACAGGGCTCTGGGATTGAATGAGATTCACCCTGATTTCCTTAAGACTCTGGATATTGTGGGGCTGTCTTGGTTGACACACATTTTCAAACTTTATTTTTGTAATTTCTACGAAAGATTCTTGGCTGTTCTCTTCCTTTTTTGGCAACATGTTCCCAAATTTAGTCACACAGTTACATTTGTGCAAGGTAACAGTATTACTTTTAAAATTATCGTTAGATAAAACTGTTAATTAGATTGCCTTGCATCATTATATAGCCACACAACATTTACAAGATAATTTTAAGGAGCATGACATGTTAGAAGTACTTTTGTTAGAGCCAAAGTTGTAATCAGTATATTAACAGGAGCCTTTATAGCAGTACTGAAAAAAATGAAAGAATTGAAATGAGAATACTGTATGCATCACCAAACCCTCTCCCACCTTCCCAGATTGATGTGTTTATGTCTTGACTAGGCATTTTCTGTGGGGATCAAAAGACAAACACATTTGCAATGTGCTGTCACATTTATTTATTTCCTTGTGTAATCTGCCTTTACACCAGTCTTTCCAGAAAATGACAGCATCCCATACTGTGGCACAGTAAAAGTTGAACTGTGCATGTTCTAATCACTGTTTCGGCTAAATAATACATTAATTGCATAAACAGAGGCTCCAGCAGAACCAAGCTCTTAGGAGAGCTGTTTGTATAGTCTGCTCTGCTACTCCATTATATGACAAGTAGAGCTGAGATCAATACAGAGGCCTAATGGCTGAGCTGAAGCAGGAAAAGTTGTGGGAGCCTGTGATATATGAATCTGATTTTTTTTTCCTGATTGATCTGGATGTGAATTTGGCATGAAATGCTGTACAGACAAAGGTCTTTGGGCATGTTGTGAGCAAAATGACTTGAAAAGAAAGTAGAGGTATTGACTTTAATTTAGGCGTGTGGCTACAATGAGGCGTATTAAAGGTTCCTTTCAAAATCCAAAATGGCCACCGCCATATACAGGTAGTCCTCAACTTACGGCGGTCTCGACTTACGGCGATTCGGGGTTACATCACACACATCTAATAATTTTGATTTTTTTTTTTATTATCTTATTTTATGTGTTTAAATGTTCTTGATTTCATGTGTACAGCACTTTGTTGCAGCTGTGGTTGTTTTAAATGGCTTTATAAATAAAGTATTATTATTTGTATTATTTAGAAGCCGATTTACACAGTTTCCTGCAGTTTTCAGCAGTGTCCGCCAGTTTTCGGCAGTGTCCGCCAGTTTTCGGCAGTGCCCGCCAGTTTTCAGTTGTGTCCGCCAGTTTTCGTCAGTGTCCGCCAGTTTTCGGTTATCTCCGGCCTTGACAGCCGGCTTTGGACGGACCGTGCGTCCGATCAGAGGTTGCCTCTTACAGATGCATGAGCTAGAAACACTCGGTGAACTCTGTGGACGTCTCAGGCCCGGAGCAGCAGCCGCCGATCGCTCCGCCGCATCCCACCACGCTGGCCGACACCACCAGCTCAACGCGGGATCTGGTGACCATCCTGCCGCTACTGTCCCTGCCATCAGCCGGCTCCACCGGGGACACAGATCCGACGGGCGGCGGAGCTATGATGCTAACGCGGAAAAACGACCTCAGATGTTTGTGGGATCCCGAGCTAACATGCTAAAACACGGACGAACGGCTTGGCGGCCTGGATGTTCGTGGGACCCTGAGCTAACATGCTAAAACACGGATGAACGGCTTCACCAGCTCCCAGTAAGGCATTAACTATTTTTTTCCTTCATTATGGCTCCAAATGTACTGCATGTGTTTTTTGATAATTATGTAGGGTACTGTGTTCAGATAGGCGAAGTGCTTGGTAACTGTACAGTACTGTACATGTACGTGTACAAGTGGCAGCTAATGTGTATGTTTTCCGACTTACTACGTTTTTGATATGCGAACGGGCATAGGAACAGAACTCGTTCATAACTAGGGGAGTACCTGTATATGTAAACTAATCTCTGAATCCATCCATTCATCCATCCATCCATCCATCCATCCATCATCTTCAGCTTATTCCCGAGTCGGGTTGCAGGGGTGGCAGCTTGTTCAGGAAGGTCCAGACATCTCTTTACACAGCCATCTCTTCCAACTCTTGCGAGAGGACTCCAAGGCATTCCCAGAACAGCCGGGAGATGTAGTCTCTCTAGCGTGTCCTGGGTCTTCCCCGAGGTCTCCTCCCAGTCTGACATGCCTGAAATATCTCCATAGGGAGGTGCCCAGTTATCAACCTTACCAGATGCCTGAACCACCTCAACTGGCTCTATTCGATGTAGATGAGCAGCGGTTCTACTACGGGTCTTTCCCAGATGACTGAACTTCTCACCCTATCTCTAAGGGTGAGTCCAGCTACCCTGCAGAGGAAACTCATTTCAACCGCCTGTATCCGTGATCTCATTCTCTCAGTCATTACCCAGAGTTTATGGCCATAAGTAAGAGGTGGAACGTAGACTGACCAGTAAATAAGAGTTTTGCTGTACAGCTCATCTCCCACTTCAACACAACGGACCGGCCATATTACTGCAGATACTGCACCAATCCATCTGTCAGTCTAACACTCCATTCTTCCCTCACTCGTGAACAAAACCCAGAGATACTTGAGCTCCTCCACCTGAGGCAGAACCTCACCCTTGACCTGAAGAGAGCAATAACCCCCAAATCATTAGAGTAAACTATGCTTTCCAGTTTTTATATTACTTAAAAGTATAGTTTCATCAAATGACTAGGGTGGCCCTCGAGATGGCTGAAGATTAATCCATGGTGGCCACCATTGACCACCCCCTGGCTCCACCATTGCACATTTTGGTGGATAAAATGGCTCCCCCTACTCTCCAGGATTCGTCACTCTATCATGACTTAGACTTTGTAACTTCACTTATATAACTTGCATGAGGAAATTTTTTTTTTTACTTGCATTCCCTGTTCAATTCCAGTCCAGGGAAACTGAATGAACTCCAAACCTTCACTATTCTAATCCCTTAGCAAGGATGGGCATCGACGTACCGCATGTTGTGTACACTGAAGTTGGAATTTTTGACGCCCAGGTTGGACAATTCAGCTGGATTGCTCACTAAAGGTAAACTTCTGAACTCAAAATCAAATTTGGCTGCCTTAAACATGAACTGAATTCCTAAAATTGTAGGTACTTGATGTAAAATGTGTCACATTTCATTAACAATGAGGTTTGGAGCTTTAGGCCATATGGACGGTGTCGTCATTATTAGGTTCCAGTTGCAGCTCAGAAAATCAGTAGGGTGTGTCTAATGGACAAGCTTTGTTGATGACCCTGACACATAAAATCAATTCATACATGTCTCTTCTTTTGACATATACTCTTCAGTCTGTCACTTTAAATGCCCGACAAATGACCAAAGGTTTTACTTTCCCCATTTGAATGAAAACCCTAATTAGATTTTTACTTAATGAAAAAAGAATACCATACACAACTGTAGATGGCCTGGTTTTGCTTGTTCTATTAATAAAACACTGTATATCAGGACTTTCCTCTTCCCATGTAGGGATGCTAATAAGCACATCTCTGTTCGTTTTAGCTTTCAGCCTTTACAAACAAGGCACCATGGTGCCATACTTTCCACAACACTTTTTTCTCTTTTGCTGTTTGCCTCTCTAATGAGAAGGTGTTGACGATTTCATGCGAGCCTTCGCTGAGCCAATGAAAAGCCCAAAATTTGAGTGCAACCACATTATTTTGTTTTCTTTGCAAGATGCCTACATGTATCAGGATGATCCATCTCCAGAGTCATTAACGAAATCACTTTAGTGCGGTTCTGACAAGCCTCAGTGATTGCAGCTAATGAACTTAGCACATCACAGATAAATCAAAGCTAAGAAAAAGACTAAATGCAGACACGGCTCAAAAAATAAGCAAATAAGCGAATTATCCAGGGTACCTGTTGTTTGGGTTTCCCTGAGTGGGGTACCTAAACTTCAGTAAAGGAAACATTAATACGCCTTTGTTTGTTGTAATTGCCATCTCCGTGATCATCCATTTCTTTCCATTTTGAATTCTTAGTCCATTTCTAAGGGACCTAATCTTTCCATTGAGTGGCTTTAAGACACATCGCTCGAGCGTTTTCTACCTAATTTTGTATCTGTCACTGATCTGACAGCCGAGAAAAATGTTCCTGAACAGCAGGATGGTTGTGAGCGGTGCGTGCTAGTTTAATAAACTTTCACCGCAAACGCCCTCAGAAAAGATATGCGAGCGCCTTCCGCATAAGTCAAGTAGGTCACGCAACATCTTCCGGTGTGATTTATTTCATCCCGGAACGCTGCTCATCATTAGTATTCCTCGTCGTCAGCGTCTCGGTTGTGCATCTCCTCATGTCTGATTGTGGCCGCAGGTCTGCGTACAGTACGGCTGTGGTTTAAAAATGGAGAAAAGTGAGCCTGGCTGCTTGATGCATTTGTGTTTGTTTGTTAGGTGAGGGCGGGCAGGTGGGGGAGGATCACCCTAACTGTCTCCTTAATGCCGCCACAGACCTTTGATTCATAACCTCATGTAAATTTTATTTCCTGCTTCCTTTCACTGCTCATCAATATTTCAGATCGCCCTTCCCTCGCTGACTGAGTAAAGCCTGTAGAAGTTGTTGGTGATGAACGATTTGTCTGGCGTTTTGATGATTTTTGTACCAACTTGTCTCTCTAGACTTTGTTAACCAAGTTAGCTTTCTCTGCACTAAGTGACCTTTTTTTTTTTTCCTACGAAAAAAGGGAACCAGTCATTGTACTGTAAAAACTGCACAGGGCAGCAAAGGCTTGCAAAGATGCGAGGGTGGTAAGGTGAAAAATACAGAGCTAAAGCGAGGCTGCAACTGAGAAGGGCTCATTAAAAAAACGAGTCAAGGAAGTGAAACAGAAGAATCAAAGAACTGCAGACTTTCTGCAGCAGCAGTATAATGTAACCCAGACAACGTGTGTGCCATGTTGGCCCACAATCAGTGAAACATAATTTGAGAACAGGGAACATCATAGCAATTTCTGCATTCCAAGTTTATACCATGTGATATTGTGTCACGCCAACATGTAGGTAAAACTGGAAACATTCATTTTCAAGGTAGTTATAGCGGTTTGTGCTAATGCAAGGTTGGGTTGCAGAGGTAAAAGGTTCGGGGGGTTGGGGGTGGACACAGCTCTTCCTGGAGATCCCAAGACATTTCCAGATCAGAAAAGATATGTAATCCCTACAGTGAGTTCTGGATCTGCCACAGTGTGTTTTTTCTGTGTGGTGTACCCAGAAAATCTTTAAAGGGAAATGTAGCGATCATAATTAGATGCCTGAACCACATTAACAACTCTACTCAAGGCTTTACAAATCCATCCATCCATCCATCTTCTTCCGCTTATCCGGGGTCGGGTCGCAGGGGTAGCAGCCTAAGTAGGGAGGCCCAGACTTCCCTCTCCCCAGCCACTTGGAGCAGTTCCTCCGGGGGAATCCCAAGGCGTTCCCAGGCCAGCCGAGAAACATAGTCCCTCCAGCGTGTCCTGGGTCTTCCTCTGGGTCTCCTCCCGGTGGGACATGCCCGGAACACCTCACCAGGGAGGCATCCAGGAGGCATTTTAACCAGATGCCCGAGCCACCTCAACTGGCTCCTCTCGATACGTGCGTCTGCTCTTTGTGGACTTCACATCTGCCTTCAACACCATGATCCCCCAAACTCTGATAGACAAACTATCTACACTTGGACTAAGCCCCTCTATTTGTAACTGGGTACTAGACTTCTTAACAGACAGACCACAGTCCGTGAAGATCCACAACTTCTCCTCCTCCACCATAACCCTCAGCACTGGCTCTCCTCAGGGATGTGTGCTGAGCCCCCTTCTGTTCACTCTGCTCACATATGATTGTACAGCCACACTTCCAGGCTGTCATATTGTTAAGTTTGCAGATGATACAGCGGTGGTGGGATGCATCACAAACAATGATGAGTCCAGCTACAGACAGGAGGTGGAACACCTGGAGAGCTGGTGCAAAGAGAATAATCTTCACATGAATGTGAAGAAGACAAAGGAGATGATTGTGGACTTCAGAAGGAACAAACACACCCATGCCCCACTGAAAATAGGTGGGTCTGCAGTGGAAGTGGTCTCCAGCTACAAATACTTGGGTGTACACATGAATGATAACCTCAGCTGGAGCAACAACACCACCAGCCTGATCAAGAAAGGTCATCAGAGACTCTACTTCCTCAGACGGCTGAGACGAGCTGGTCTGAGCAGCCCAGTTCTCACCTCGTTCTACAGGTGTGCAGTGGAGAGCGTCCTGTGCTCCAGCATCAACGTGTGGCATGGAGGCTGCACAGTTGAAGAGAGGAAAGCTCTGCAGAGAGTGGTGAAGGCTGCACAGAAGTCTGTTGGAGTCAGTCTCCCCACCATCACAGACATTTACACCTCCAGATGCAGGAAAAGAGCCACCTGCATCATGAAAGACCTCACTCATCCAGCACACTCACTCTTTGCCCCACTCCCCTCAGGACGGAGGTTGAGGAGCATCAAGTGTAGAACCACTAGACTGAGGAACAGCTTCTACCCTGAGGCTGTTAGACTCATGAATAAATAAAAATAAAATAAAAAATAAACACTGCAAAATATCACATCATACTGATGCTGATCTGTTTTCTTGTTGCTGTGTTCATCTGTGTTCATCTGTGACCATCTGCTCATACAAACTCATGTTCGTGCTGCTGTTTATTTCCACTATATTAGGCTTAGTGTATTACTAGTTGATGTTTTTCTTAGTTAGTTCTAGATGTTATTACTGTTTTTCTCTTTCATTTGTTGTTGGATGTAACTGGGACCCCGTGTACATAATCTCGTTTTCATCACATGTACCACATGCGGTGCAAATGACAATAAAGACTCTCTGACTCTGACTCTGACTCGATGTGGAGAAGCAGCGGCTCTACTCCGAGTCCCTCCCGGATGACTGAGCTTCTCACCCAATCTCTAAGGGAGAGTCCAGCCACCCTGCGGAGAAAACTCATTTCAGCTGCTTGTATCCGAGATCTTGTTATTTAGGTCATAACCCAAAGCTCATGACCATAGATGAGGGTGGGAACGTAGATCGATCCATCCATTATGTTTTACCTGCTTCTTCATTTTAGTGTTGTGGGGGGTCATCTGTGCTTATGTCCCGCTATCACTGTGCAAGAGGTGGAGGACACCCTGGACATGTCTCCAGTCCATCCCAGTCAGGGACACATAGAGACAAATGAGACAAATGACCATTCACTCCCTCACTCACATCTAGAGACAATTTAGTTACCAATCAGCCTAACATGCATGTTTTTGGTCTGTGAGAGGAAACCGGAGTACTCAGAGAAAACCCACGCATGCACAGAGAGCATGCAAACACCACCCAGAAAGGCCCCAGTCTGGGATTTGAACCGGCAAATTGCTTGCTGAGAGGCAACAGCTCTACCAACTGAACCACTTTGATGCCAACTTTACTAAATGTTGATATGGTTGTAGATGGGAGTCATCTGCAACATGCCAACTTTTGATATTGCACTGAATGCCATATCAAAACTGGCACAACTCAAAGTTTCTTAATGTAAGATAATCTTTGTCTAAAATTCTGGCATGAAAGGAAGCAGGCATCATGCAATCCTTCCAAGGAAAGCTCAGTCTTCAATTTTTTTATTTAATTGTTTTTAGCAACTAGCTATATCTAGCTGAAGAAGACTGTGTTTAATACTTTCCTTTACGATAAATGCTATGATTAGGGTTGGCTTGTTATGCTGCTTCAGAGGTGGGACCAAGTCAGTGTTTTGCAAGTCTCAAGTCTTTATCCTCAAGTCCCGAGTCAAGTCTCAAGTCTTTATCCTCAAGTCCCGAGTCAAGTCTCAAGTCTTTATCCTCAAGTCCCGAGTCAAGTCTCAAGTCTTTATCCTCAAGTCCCGAGTCAAGTCTCAAGTCTTTATCCTCAAGTCCCGAGTCAAGTCTCAAGTCAAGACAGGCAACAGTCAAGTCAAGTCCCATGTCTGAAACTCGGAATTTCAAGTCCTTTTGAGTCTTTTTTTAACAGTGTTGCAATTGTATGTTACATGTAAATAATAGAACATTTGTTCTTTTTTAAACTTGTATTTATGTCAAAACTTGATAAAACATGTGCAGCTGAACACACAAAGTAAAAACTTTTTTTTTAACTGCACCTCTATTGCACAGTTCAGTTAAACTTAGCTATAAGAATATTCAGGCTTTAAACTATAACTTTCCAGAACATTCAGTGAAACATCTAAAAAAGCTAAGTCTGGTCCTCTGGACATTCAAAAAAACAAAAACAAAAAAAAAGTAGAAACGTTTTGTCTTTCGTCCGAAAGACTTCCTCAGTTTGAGATGCTGTATTCAACTCAGTCATATAAATAGCACCCTCTCACAGTGGATCAACCAGTTTGCTTATGACAGCCGAAACCAGCTGCTCACATGATCAAGGAGGACCATTAAGGATCAAGGAGGACTGATGGTCCTCCTTGATCATGTGAGCAGCCAGTAGCCGTTCAAACTGACTGACATCGATGAGTTGTTTGAAACTATTGAGAGCTGCACGAACAGCGTATCGACTAGCGTATCGACAGCGTATCGACTAGTTCAAGGAGTGGCGCAACTCTCTATGGCACTGAGAGGGACGGTCTGTGCCTTTTAATACGGAATGATTACTAATGTGTTTTAAACTTTAGATTTAGGATAAAATATCAAGTATTTTTAAGTAAACAGGTTCAAGTCCAAGTCAAGACTCAAGTTACTGGTGTAAATGTCAAGTCAAGTCACAAGTCTCTGAACATTTTTTCAAGTCAAGTCTAAAGTCTTAATATTAATGACTCGAGTCTGACTTGAGTCCAAGTCATGTGACTCAAGTCCCCACCTCTGGCTTACATTACTGGAGGACAACTTGACCTTATTTCTTCACTTGGCCCAATATAAATGAACTGAATTGAACATAACAAAAAATGAAGAATGGAGCATGAGATTGACAGACAGACTGGTGTAGCATCTGCAGTACTGCAGACTCTGTACAGGTCTGTTGTGGTGAATAGGGAGCTGAGCTGTAAGGCAAAGCTCTCTGTTTACCGATTGGTCTATGTTCCTACCCTCACCTATGGTCATGAACTCTGGGTAATGACCAAAAGAATGAGATCGCCAATACAGTTGGTTGAAATCAGTTTCCTTCTCAGGGTAGCTGGACTCTCCCTTAGAGATAAGGTGAGAAGTTCATTTATCCGGGAGAGACTCGGAATAGAACTGTTGCTCCTCCATATAGAGAGTAGCCTGTTGAGGTGGTTTGGGGACTCTGATAAGATGGGAGGAGACCCCATGGAAGACCCAGGACATTCTAGCTAGAGAGACTACATCTCTCAGTTGGCCTGGGAACACCTTGGAGTCCGTCCAGAAGAGCTGGGAGAGGTGGATGTGGAAAGATATGTCTGGGCCTCCCTGTTCAAGCTGCTGCCCCTTTGAACCGATTTCGGAAAATGCAAATTCTGATGGATGGACGGTTTGTTATCTAGCTGTAAATAAGATTGACTATATGGTTGGATTTGCCTTTACTCTCTAAACTGAAACCAACAACAAATCTGAGTATATGCCTAGACACATTAGTTTCTCACCTTACATGACCTTACGTGTGAGTGTGAGAGTGGATGGTTGTTTGGTGTGAGTGAGACAGGTCCCTCTTGTAAATGAGTCCCCGTGACTCAACGAGGCTAGCCTGTATAAATAAAGGTTGAATGAACATAAATCTGTGCTCCCATTCAAGGCATGGCTAGACTCTGCAAAGACAGTGAATCAGTGAATGCTTCCATTTTATGATGAGTATGACCCACCATGTCCTCCTTTTTGAGCTCGGTTATAACCATTAATATTGATTGCGAATAAATGAACGGCTGGCCTTGGTGCAATTAGAGATGACCAGAGCTGCTAGAACTGTGTGGAGATGGGAAAAAAAAGAAAAGAAAAAAAGGTATAGTTCTTTTTGTCTTAACAGTAATTATTCTTTACATCAACAAAACAGAGCTCTTTCAGGACATTTTCTTTAAGAATACACAAATGCAGATGAGCATAAAATCAATTATTTGGCTTTGAAGCTGAAAGTGTTAAAATGACTTTGACTTTAAACGTATGGTACTTTTACATAGAAACATTTTATTGCAATGGGTACACTGACTGCCTTTATTGAATTTGTCTGTTATTCTTCGGTTTTCATCCATATGGTATATATACTGTGTGTGTGTATGTATA
>JBBPBX010015915.1:7672-43566 GCA_038048925.1 Garcialebias charrua
TATATATATAAGGGTGTTTTAAACCCTTCCCACACTCTTACAATATTCTAAACAATGTTTCTAAACTGTTAACGCTCTAAAAGAGCACAGAATGTCATGATTTCAGCTCCCTGCCTCCGCTGCTCTCAGCCACTTGAAAGCATTCTTGGCCACACCCACTTCCGACATGGTGTAGAGGCAGGGCAGCCGGCTCAGGACCGGAAGGTCCCGGGTTCGATCCCAGGTCACTGCATACCTTGTTGTGTCCCTGGGCAAGACACTTAACCCCGAATTGCTCCCGGTAGGACTGGATGCGCCTTGCATGGCAGTCTACCGCTACCGGTGTATGAATGTGTGTATGAATGGGTGGCTGGTTGGTACTGTGAAGTGCTTTGGGGCCCCTCATAGGGGGCTGGAAAGCGCTATATAAGTAAGCTCCATTTACCATTTACCATTCTACACTGCATGAAGAACAGCTGATCAGCTGCAGCAGAAAGCTTATCTTGCAGTATGGGCTGCAAAGAGGTGCAGGAGGTGCTAAATAATGTAAAATAATTTCTCTTGAATAAAAATTCCATGCCGATCGCGCGGCTCATCAATTAATGGATTAATGGATGAGTTAATGGTTAATTAATTAACCGCAAAGTAGTGAGGGACTACTGTAATGCGATATTAAAGAATACAGTACAAGTTGTGCTCAGTGTTTTAGATTACTCTCAGCTACTACCACACCAAAGTCTAGCTCCATATTTCTAAACTTGACTGAATTGTAATCATTTTTATGTTGTCTATGGTTGAATAGCTGTAGTGACCATCTTGAAATGGGTCGGCACCAAAAGTTAAGCAGTTTTGAATGTGCATCCAACAAATATTTTTAGTGACTTTTATTAGATCCATCCACTGGTTCATGAATTATTTTGCTAACAAACAGATAAACACAGAAACGCAGGCAGTTCCATTGCCGTCCACATATTATGGCAGCAGGTGATAATCAGGAGTCTGCAAGGTGCTTCCTTTATGTCTGTGCGGCTCTGAATATTGCAACAATATGATCTAACAACCAGATGATAAACTTTGTGTTTACATAATGTTCTAGAATAGAAGAAACGAACAAAAAATAAAATAAAAATAAAAATGAAATAAGAAAAACTAAGAGAGTGATCAACATAGATTGCTTCTGGGAGCAGCACATGCCCGTTCATCTGTCTGTCTGTCAGCCTGCATAGCCTTGAAAATCCCAGCATTCAAAGCCAGACGACCACAGAACTCATGCCCACGCTGTATGTTTACGCACACACACACACGTGCACGCACACACACACACACACACACACACACACACACGATGTCCTGTTCTATCCTACGCTATTGATCTGCACCCCACTCTTCATTAGAAAGAAAGATTCAAAGGCAACAAGGAGCAGTGAGACGCATTGAGTTTGTGCGTGTCTCTTTTGTCTGCACACATGCGTGCGTGCGTGTGTTAAAGTGTAAATGCATAATCTAGAGAGTTGTATAAGCTGTGCGGTTACATTCTGTACATGCCTGTGTTTCCATAAACTTTTGCTTTTTCTCCATGTGCTAATCTTTCTAGCGTAGCTGCGTCTTTTTGTGGATGCATTGCCAGGTATTAGTAAGATTGGGAGCAGATCTGTGTTACTCTAATGCAGTCTGTCCTTTCTGGGTGTTCCTATGGAAACTCTCTCTCTCTCTCTGTGTATTATTAGACATTCTCAAGTCAACCGCTCAGAATAGGAAGACACAGATCTCATCTGTTGCAATGTGCTCATTAGAAAGAGCTTCAGCTCCCACCTGTACCATCTGATTCTTAATTCTTGGAGACTATTTTATTGTTGGTGATTAGCCAATATAATAAGTCTGTAAATCACTGACATGACACTGAAATATCATCAGGTGTTGCATGTTTTTATCTACAAATTGTGCTTTTTGAAAACGATTTCTATTCTTTCGATTTCTCAATCGGGATTTTGTAAAAAAAACATAGTACAGTACTGCCATTGCAGCATTAAAGGTTCTAAATTATATAACAGAAGCTCTAGATAAAAATCAGTGTTGTCTTTCACTATTTATAGATCTCTCTAAGGCCTTTGATACTGTGGATCACTTCATTCTACTTAACCGTCTAACAACAGTTGGGTTTTCTACACATACAGTTGGATGGTTTGCAAATTTTATTAAAGATAGAACTGAGGCTGTCCAGTTAGATGTTTTTTTTTTTCTGGAGTTCAGTTTATTCACAAGGGGGTACCACCAGGTTCTGTACTGGGCCCTTTGTTATTTATCTTGTATAATAATGATATTGGAAAGGATATTTAAAATGCAGCAATTCATTTTTATGCAGATGACATTAATTGCTTACGCCCACAGAAGTGTTTGCATACGTGTGGAATGCATTTAACAGAATACAAGATCAACTTTGTCAGCTTCAACTTGTTTTGAATGTTGACAAAACAAAACAAATGTTTTTCAGCAACTCAACATCAGCAAGGACAAACCTGTCTTTCATCACCACTAGTGATGGTCAACAAATTGAACTCTACATTCAAATATCTGGGATTTTTACTTGATGACAAATTGTCTTTTAAAGCAGATATTCAGTTTACTGTAAATAAACTGAAGTTTTTACTTGGATTTTACTTTCAGAATAAATCCTGCTTTTCTTTTAGGGTAAAACAAAAATTGGTGGAATCAACTTTTCTTCCGATTGTTGACTATGGTGATGTATTTACATGAAATTTTCTGCTCAATGTTTTCACATGCTGGACAGTGTGTATCATGATGGTCTGCGGTTTATTACAAATTATGGAGCCCTAACTCATCACTCTCTCTTGTATGATAAAGTACAAGTAAAATGGCCATCTCTGCATGTACGTCGACTTGACCATTGGTATGTTTTGATTTACAAGGCTATTCTTAAGTTGACAGCACCTTATCTTTCATCTTGTTAACTTTAAACAACACAACCTTCTGCCTCCGGTCTCAAGACTTTTTAAATTTAGTGTTCCTCATGTCAGAACAGAAAGGGGGAAGAAAGCCTTCAGCTTTTCTGCTCCAACCTTATGGAACAGTTTGCAATCAAAGCTTAAACTTGGAACACTAGTATCTCTGAATGTATTTAATACCATGATATATCCCTTTATACTCAAGTTGCAGAAGTGCAATTGTTTTAATTGAGTCATTTGTTGTATTATAAGTCTATGTTTTTTGTGACTATGTGTTGTAACTGTGCTTAGCTGTGTGTTATGACACATTTCTTAAATATTACAACGTTCTCTCCTATTTGTATTTGTATGGTATGCATGTCGCAGACATATCAACAAAGTGGTACTTTTGCCTTTTCTTTATCTGATGAGAAATTCTGATGAGGATCTTGTTATATATACATTTGTACACAGATCAGTCTTTAACTCTCAGGTACATAAAGGAACTTTTGTGTCAAATAAAGTTATAGAAAAATGTAAAAATACACTCACAGACAAAAAACGTTAAGCAACAATAAGGAATGCATCTGTATGTGACATACCAACGTGTATGTTGGACATACAGTATGTCCAACATTAACATTATTTACATCATCTTGGCACAGTTTTTCATCAGAGCAACTCCCATTCACACACTATGATCTCATGCTTATGGGCACCAAGGTTCCTTAATCTTTCCAAAATCAAAAAAGATCAGATCAACTAAAACGTCTCCTAACCCATACCCTGTTGCATGCTCAATAATCCAGGTAGAAAAATCTAAAAATGTTAAGTCTGGCCCTCAGGACATTCACAAAACAAAACAAAACAAAAATTTGTAGAAATGTTTCGTCTTTTGTCTGAAAGACTTCTTCAGTCTGAGGAGCTGTATTCAGCTCAGTCATAAGTAGCACTTTCTCATAGTTGGTTAACCCACTATGAGAAGGTGCTATTTATGACTGAGCTGAATACAGCATCTCAGACCGAAGAAGTCTTTCAGACGAAAGACAAAACGTTTCTACAAATGTTTTTGTTTTGTTTTTTGAATGTCCAGAGGACCAGCCAACTTTTTTAGAGTCTCCTAAAGCCTCGGATATAGTTGACGCGTCGCATAGGGCGCGCGGCCAAAGTGACGCAATTGCGAAGTCCCCGCCCCCGCGCTTTGGCCAGTGCGTTGGTTTCGCGCGTGGTCGTGCACCTTCCAGATTTTGAAGCTCCGCAAGCCTAGCGCGCGCGCTGAATTGATTGACAGGTCGGGTAGGGACCTCACCGACAGCCTTCACGCCAGATTCTGCAGCTGTCTGCGCCGCTGTGGTCGTGGAAACGGCGTCGCGACGCATGGAGGAATGTTTTGTGACATAAAATGTAATAAATTCTCCTTCATTCCTGATCTGGAGTCGGACTTTTCTTTTGTTTTTTCGCCAAAACTCACGTGATCGCTTTCTCCTCCGCTGACTCCATGCATTAAAACCGCAAATAAAGACAACAGTTCAGCACGCGAGCAGAAAGCTATTTGTTTTTGTTGTGTGACGTCAAACAGTTCTTCTTCTACGGTAGATTTCTTCTTCTACACCCTTTCTTGCAACATATGCACAGGTTTTAGAGGGTACTGCCACCTGCTGGTCAGTAAAAGAACAGCACTTTGCCAAGCGCTGCCGTGCCACACTATAAACGCATGCACAGTGTGCGCGCAGCACGTGCGCTCCAGCTTGCGGACCAAAGCGCGACTATATCCGAGGCTTAACCCAGTTCTGGTCTGCCCGGTCTCAATCTGCAAAATAAATGAGTCTAAATACCCTGTTGAATTCATATGACGTCCTCTTTAGTTCTTGAAATAACGTGTGCCAAACCAGTTCTCTCTTTTATTTCTTGATTTTAAACATTAAAAAATTCAGAGCAATAAATGAGTAGAAACTAAGTGTACAATGTAAATCATTAAGGCAACCAAGGCAGCATGTTGTTTTATTACAGTTACAGAAGGTGTTATTACCAACAGAACATGTGTCGCTCCATATGTCACACCATTCTTGATTGAATATTAGTGCACTGACAGCGGGAGGCATCCAACTCGGCACTGGTCTAATCCTTTTGAAAGCAGCAGATGACACGCTGTCTTTGAATGTTGTGGTTTGACAAAAACAAGGTAATGATGGAAGACTGCAATGGATTACTGGATGTCTTCATTAAAGGCTGAGGTGAGATTTTATTCAACTTTTTAGGGCACAAATCTCTTAATAAAAGCAGATTTTTGTTAGTGCTAGGTTTTAAATTTTGATTCCCATTGCTTCTGACAAAATGACTGGTCACCATTTTATACAATGCCTTGATTCTGGACCAGGGCTATTCAACTAAATTGCTCAGGGGACCACAGTAACTGAAATCCAAGAGCTCAGGGGCCAGACATCCAGCAGTTATTCTCATTAAGTATGGTTTAAAATCTAGTTTTATTTAAAATGACTCATGGGTTCATTTGGGGGCCTGATTTGGCCCTCAGGTCGTCAGTTGAATAGCCCTGTTCTAGACCATAAACCCAAATCCGGTTTGTGGTGTTTGTTTCTAGATATGTTTGTGAACGTATGCTGGTCAAACAGAAGTTACTTTATTTCTGAAGCTATCTGTCACTCCTACAGCACATCTCACCATTGTCCTGCTGTACATGTCCTGTACCAGTCTAACATACTTCTCTGCCACTCCAGATTTCCTCATGCAATGCCACACCTCCTCCCTTGGCACTTTGTCATATGCTTTTTCTAAATCCACAAAGACACAATGGAGTTCTTTCTGACCTTCTCTGTGACATTTATTTATTTATTTATTTACTTCTCTAACAGCATTCTCAAACCAAAGATGGCATCTGTGGTGCTCTTTCTTGGCATGAAGCCATACTGTTGCTCACAGATAGTCACCTTTTGTCCCAGTTCCCTTTCAGTCATGTTCTCTCAGTGCAACATATGCTATGGGAATTGCGCCCCCGCGCAATTACCTGAAGGAATACATTCACGCCTTTACGGCAAGGGTGTCAGCGTTGCATCAGAGGCCCCGCCCTCTGGGTATTTAAGCCGCTGACGCCCATCCATCTTTCTCTTTTTGCCCTTCACCTCGCTTAAACCTGAACTACCACTCTTCGCGGGACTTCTCTGTTGCTTCATCGCTCAACCAGAGGTGAGCTTGCTCCCTACACAGAGCATACGGAGAATTATTCCTGCGTATTGCTGGGCTAGCAAAAGCTAGTCCGGTACATTTTCTCTTAACCTCAAAGTATTTTCTTCTCGTCTCTCCGCAGACTGCTTCGCTCGACGGCGCTAACTGCGCAACAACCGCTACCCCTGCTAACACGTAGCGGGCTAGCCAGCGAAAGCGACACGACGGAGACGTTTCGAAATAAAAGAAAAAGGATTCTGGAAGGACTCGCTCGCCTTATCTCGAACATGCCTCCGGAGAAAGGAAAGCGAAAGACAAGACTTCCCAGGAAAACATTCAGGACAGCGAGCCCAACCTCGCACTCCTGTCCTAGCGGATGCGGTTTCTCCCTCGCAGCGACGGACACCCACAAGGCCTGTCCCATCTGCTTGGGGATGTTACACGCAAAAATGGTGCTGGATGTGCCAGACTCTTGCCCACATTGCAACCAGATGCTGGAGGCAGTGAGGAAGCACCGGGTTGACTTCGTCGCCAAGGCCATGGGCGCCGCAGCAGCGCCAGCAGATCCGGACACCACCGAGCCTCTCACTCCCACGCCGGAGCTCGAGAACATGGCTCTGCACAACAGCACACAAGTCGAATGGGGTGACAGCCCTGACATGCTGGCTCCTATGGTGGACTTAACAGTCGAATTCGACACTCGAGGCATGATGAACGAGGACGAGATCTCGATTTCAGCCTCAGGCAAATTTTCCGCGGAGGACGCAAACGTCGAATACGAGTAACAGGGAGAAGACCTCTCCCAAACCCCGGTACCTGTGCTCCCAGAGACTGACTTTTCCATCCCTGTTCTGTTCGACCTGTGTCACAGAGCAACGGACGCGCTACAGATCCCATGGCCAGAGCCTCCGCTTTGTCAACAGGTCACGAGGCTGGCAGGAAACTATTTTTACTCAATGCATCAGGCCGCCACGAGGCAAAGGATGCCCGTGTTCCCGGACTTCCTCACAGAGCTGACTCGCAACTGGGCTCAGCCCCGAGCTCCCATGCTGTTACCACTCTTGCAGTTTCTCGACGTGGACGGGATGGATGAGGTGGGAATAGCCAACGTGCCTCAAATTGAGGATACACTGGCGTCTCACCTGGCTCCCAAGTCATCCGGGACAAAACCAACTCTCCCCAGCAAAGCTTGTCGAGCTTCAGCTTCTCTGCTTGAGAAATGCTACAGAGCTCAGGGACTCGCGGCGCCCGCGATGAACGCGTCCGCGTTGATGCAGGCTTACCTGGTTGAAAATCTGCAACAGCTCCAGGTAACGACGGACAAGCAAGCTGCCTCTGACTTGCTGGATGAGGCCCGCAGGACAACAGCCTTTGTGCTCCGCATGATAGGAACAGCCACTGGTGCTCAAGGCAGAGGCATGGCTGAAGTGGTCATCGCGATACGCCATCTGTGGATGACTTTAACTGACCTTCCCGAGGGACAAAAGGTGCCTTTTCTTCATCACTCGATAGAACCGAAGGGATTGTTTGGGGAAACTCTGGATTGAATTCAGACCAAGCTGGACCAGAGGCGCAAACAGGCTGAAGCTCTCCGGGTTGGCATTCTCAGGAGAACTTTCGCCCCCCCCCCTCTTAGGGAGTCAGCTGGGGACAGACCTGCGCAACCTCGACACAGCTCAGCGACGCGTGCCCCACCGCAAAAGCGGCCGGCGTACGAGGACGAGCACCGGCAGAATCAACCGCCGGGCCCACCTCGGACCAAACACGCATGGAGCAAAAACAGGTTTGTTCCCCTTCAGGCGGTCAGACACAGGGCCTCCTCGGCGAACCGGGACACCAGACAAAAGCGTGCCTGATGAACCAGGTTCACGTCTTGGGTTCACCCGCCCAAGCGGTACGGGGAATGATCTTTTCATGTCCAGACTTTATTTGTAGCACGGTACAAAAAGCTGGTAACTCTGTTGCATGCACAAATCATGTTTTTCCTGCTGTGAGTGACATAAAGTCATATATGTCGTTACACATAAGCACGAATAAAGCTAAAAAACAGCCCCTCTCTGTTTTATTGACTCTCAAAAAAAAAAAAACACAATAACTTCAGCAGAAACAGTTCCCTCTGGCCTGCCAACCGACATAAAGGGAGGGGGCCGTCTACCCCCCTCCCTCACGGCTCACGGGTGTTAGCCTAATCAATGAGCCCCAGCAGGGTGCCTCTTCTCCATCTGTAGTGGACAGGCACAGAGGCGTCTGCAAGCAGGCCCCGTACCCCTCACGGAGACAGGTGAGGGGGGTCACGTGCTCCAGTCCCCGCTCCATTGTGAACAACGGGACGGACAATACACTAACCAAGCAAACATGTGACATGTCCGCGCCTCAGGGATGCGCGCCGACAGAATCTAACGACGGGGGGGCCACGGCAGAAGCCCACAGGCAACCACAAGCTTCACACGTTCACAAAGGTGATTGTGATCGAACTGCTGTGTGTGTAAACAAATCAGGGCTGAATCAGATTCCTCTTCCTGTTATTCGAAGGGAACTGAGCTCTCTCTGTCACCAACCAATTTAAAGTCTGCCAAGCACAAAGGATCATCTCCACGTTCTCACGTTGCAGCTGTCCCCTTATCATTAATGGGCGACACGCAATGCCCAAGCAGTGATCCGGCAGCACGTGACCTTTCTCACTGTGCTGGTTCAGCTATGCTCTTAAACAATAACCCCCCAACGGGTGAAACACAGTCCCCGGGCGGTTTGTCGGGCTCCAACGCTCTGTTAAGGCCGGGGACCAGTAAACAAGACCCATCCAGGAAACAGATTGGGGTCAGGAGATCTGCTCGTTTACAAAACTCGCAGCTGCTCATTCCCATGACTCCAAACAAAGAGAGAAAAAACTGATATTCTGTTCCACTTCTGTCTAATAAGGACGACAGTTTGCATCTGCCCTCGATCGCTCTCGATCAGAGTAGCGTGGCAGCTCATCAGCAAAAAGGCCTTCTCCCTAACTTGGTTGACCCTCAGGGGATCACAGCATCCAGGGCCCTTGGAGAGGAACTGGCTACACCAACTGCTCTTCTTCAAGGACACACTATGTCACCTGAAGGAGCAGTCTCGCCGCTTAGGCTGAGAGCTGTTAAAATTTTCAGCTTGGTGGCAGAAAAGAACAAGCTGATGGCATCAGGCCTGCCGGAAAATGTGGTAAAAACCATTCAAAATGCCCGTACTGAGTCAACACAGTCTCTCTACGCACAGAAATAGCGTATTTTAAAGCTTGGTGCACAGAAAGAAACATTATTTCTTACTCGTGTGACCTGACTCAGCTCCTGACTTTCCTTCAGGACTTACTAGAAAAAGGGTTCTTTCTCAACAATTAAAGTGTTCCTATCAGCAATTTCAGCCTGTCACGAAGGCTGGGGAAACAGGACACCTGAAGCATATCCAATCATAATAAGATTTATGAAGGGCGTGCTAAGAATGCAACCACCTAGCAGGATCCTGATCCCTGGTTGGGATCTTAGCCTGGTGTTGGGGGCTATCTGTGATCCTCCATTCGAGCCACTGAGCGAGATTAAGATAGATTTATTATCTTATAAAACCGCTCTACTCTTGGCCCTTTGCTCAGCGAAACGCTTGGGTGATCTCCATGCATTATCTGTACATCCAATGTGTACCAGATTCACCCCTGATGGGTCAAATGTCACCCTAAGGCCTAATCCCGCATACATCCCCAAGGTCTTGATTTTAAGCCATAGGAGTCTGGACATTGATCTCTCCTCCTTTCCAAATGCTCCAGTCCTCACTCAAGAACAGGAAAGGCTGAAGGCTCTTTCCCCCATGAGAGCTTTACACACTTACATGCAAAGAACAGCCGAATGGAGAAAAAAAATCAACTGTTCGTGTGCTTTGCAGCACCTGCTACCAGAAAGGCCCTATCAAAACAACGCCTCTCACACTGGGTGACTGAGGCCATAAAGAGGGCGTACAGTAGCAAAGGTCAACAGGTGCCCTCTGGAGTGCACGCTCACTCTACTCGGGGCTTGGCCACTTCGTGGTCACTGTTCAATGGTGTACCAGTTGCAGACATTTGTGCTACGGCAAACTGGAGCTCAATAAACACTTTTGCAAAGCATTACAGTTTGGATGTTACTGCGTGTGATGTCACTCAGGCTGTTCTTTCTAACACACAGTAGAAAGTAGCCTTGAGATGCCTGCTGGTCAAGGGCAGACGTTCACACTAGCATGCATTTTACTGAGCATTTCAAGGGCGTGAATGAATTACGTTCCCATAGCATATGTTGCACCGAGAGAACATGACTGAAAGGGAACTGAAAGTTATGCACCATAACTCATGTTCCCTGAAGGAAGGGAACGAGGTGCAACATATCTGGCCCTTTCAATGCTGAAAGCTCGGTGAAGTGCATTTTGGAGAAAGATGGATGGGCGTCAGCGGCTTAAATACCCAGAGGGCGGGGCCTCTGACGCAACGCTGACACCCTTGCTGTAAAGGCGTGAATGTATTCCTTCATGTAATCGCGTGGGGGCACAATTCCCATAGCATATGTTGCACCTCGTTCCCTTACTTCAGGGAACATGAGTTATGGTGCATAACTTTCAGATCTTCATCGTGTGGCTCATCAACTTAATTCCCCCTGTAGTTGCTACAACTCTACATCACCCTTGATACCAATCATTTCAAAAAACAAACAAACAAGCAAACAATACTTTTAAGCAACAGCAAACTAGACAATATAGTTTCCTCAAATGATGTGGCAAGTGGCAGGTTTACATATACAGTACAATGATCCCTCACATATCGCACTAGACAAAAACACTTTTCTTTTCAGCGGGGCTTTTATTACAAAATTTGTGTGTGTGCATACCAGCTGCTCCATCCAACTGAACTGGTCTGAACCAGTCCAGGAGAAATGAACCAAACTGAAAGTTATGCACCATAACTCATGTTCCCTGAAGGAAGGGAACGAAGTGCAACATACTTGCTATGGGAATTGCACCCCCGCACAATTACCTGAAGGAATATAGTCACGCCTTTATGGCAGGGGCGTCACCGCCGCGCCAGAGGCCCCGCCCTCTGGGTACTTAAGCGGCTGACGCCCGTCCATCTTTCTCCAAGATTGCACTTCACTGAGCTTTCAGCATTGAAAGGGCCAGATATGTTGCACCTCGTTCCCTTCCTTCAGAGAACATGAGTTATGGTGCATAACTTTCAGTTCCCTTTCAGTTGGTCTCTTGGTGCAACATACTTGCTATGGGAACGTAATCCATTCACGCCCTTGAAATGCTCAGCAAAGTACAAGTGAGAACATCCGTCCTAAAGGACAGGCATCCCTCAGCTACCGTCTGCAGGGAATGCAGAAGGCACATGCTAAGAGGAAAAAATGCCAAATGCAAGAAACACCAACATGATGTTTCCACTAGGCATATATATGTATACACCAACTAGAGACAGCTTAAGCGTGCTCCATCAGTGTGAAAGCTTAACATCCCCTTTTTCTCAATGGGATATCCTGAGAAAACAGGAGGAAAAAATTGACCCACCATGTCACAAGAAATTGGGTGACCGATGTAGAGGTAGAAACCCAAGCCAAGCACAGGGTAACCTCACAAGTCCTTTTTACTTTGTTCTTTGTTTTGGGACAAAGCAACCAAAGCCTTAGGCTCTCAGCCAGATCCTTCAGAGGCCAGGCTGAAAGTTGCCACAACTCTGGACGTGGGTGTAGAAGCTGCCCATGCGCCTGAGTCAGTAGGTCCCTGTGAGAAGGCAATTGCCATGGTATCCCAGATAACATTGAAATCAGCTCTGGGAACCATGTCTTCTGTGGCCACCTTGGGGCTATGGGGATTAAGGAGAGAGCTCCCTGATGTACCCGTTCCAATGTCGCCCTGATCAGAGGGACAGGTGGAAATGCATAGTAGAGCACCCCTGCAAGCCAATCATGTGCCAGAGCATCCATACCCAATGGAGCGTCTACTTCCCTAAGGAAAAGTAGAGGTCACAGTGTGAGCTAGCCTTGCAGGCATAAAGGTCCACAGAGGCTTTCCCAAATCTTGTCCAAACCTGCTCCACAATTTGTGGATTCAGGCTCCATTCTGACGCCAAAAGGGGTCCTCTTGACAGGGCATCCATCCCATAATTTAGTTCACCGGGGACATGTTCGTGCTGCTGTTTATTCCCACTATATTAGGCTTAGTGTATTACTAGTTGATGTTTTTCTTAGTTAGTTCTAGATGTTATTACTGTTTTTCTCTTTCATTTGTTGTTGGATGTAACTGGGACCTCGTGTACATAATCTCGTTTTCATCACATGTACCACATGCGGTGCAAATGACAATAAAGACTCTCTGACTCTGACTCTGACTCTGACATGAGTCGCCTTAAGTGACAAGATTATTGGAGCACACCATGTGAGCATCCTCTGTGCCAATCCTAGGAGGGCCCGAGACCTTGTCCCTCCCTCTCTGTTGATGAAGGACACTGTGGTCCTGTTATCTGATTTCACCAGGATTTGTTGTCCAGCAATCAGACCTTTATTGAAGAAATATTTTAGAGACAGAAATACGGCCAACAATTCCAGGAAGTTGATATGCAATCTTGCTTCCTGTTCATTCCAAAGGCCGTGGGCGTTGTGATTTCTACAGATCGCCGCCCATCCAGTTTTGAGGCGTCCGTCATGATGACCACACGAGATGACACCCTTCCCAATGAGACCTCTTCCGTGAAAACGGACAAGTCTCTCCAGGATTCCAGGGCCTCCAGGCACTCTGGGTCTATCCTAACCCTCTCTGCCTGATTAGGCAAGTCGGGTTGTATTCGTTGGTTTAGCCATACTTGTATGGGCTGCATTTTCAGTAATGCGTATGGCACACAGGGAATGGCTGCCGCCAAGAGGCCTAAGAGGCATTGGCAGGTTTTCATAGGGACCCGTTGGTTCGGTTTAAATTTTTCCAGGCAACGGCGAATGGAGGAAACTCGTTCCTTCGAGAGCCATGCTCTGTACTGAATGGTGTCGATCTGTACTCCCAAAAATATGGTAACCCGTGATGGAGTCAAATCACTTTTTTGTAGGTTTATGACAAACCCAAGAGACTCCAGGTGAAGAATCACCCTATAGGAGTGTGACTGAGCCTGCTTTCTACTTTCAGCTAGAATCAGCAGATCATTGAGGTAATTCATGACCCTGAGTCCTTGATTCCTAAGAGGGGTCAGGGCTGCATCCAGACATTTGGTAAATGTGTACGGAGCAGTCTTTAAACCAAAAGGTAAAGCTTTGAATTTGTAAGTGTTACCTTCGAAGGCAAAGCGGAGGAACTTCCTGTGTTTCCTCCATACACCTATATGGAAATAGGCATCTTTTAAATCCATTGTACACGCGTAGTCTCCAGGTCTCGCAGACTGGAGAACTTACGGCAGTGTAAGCATCTTGAACTTAAATGTTTTAATCCTCTTGTTGAGAGTCCTGAGATCCAGAATCGGTCTCAAGGAATGATCCTTTTTGGGTACCAGGAAGTATTAGGAAGTAAAGATCTGAAGCTCTCAAACTTGACTTCTCTAAATGGTTTTCAGAATCTGTTGGAATCCTGGCAAAAACCAATGCAGATTTGTTCCTGTCTTTGATTCTATACGTTTACCTTATAATGTTTTGCTAGTTTTTTGATACTTTGTTAAAAAAAAAAAAAAAAATTGTTTTTTTTTTTTTTTTTTTTCCCTCTCTTTTGTTTTCTATTGTTTATTGTTTGTTTGTTTGTTTATTGTTTAAGGAAATTCTACCATTGCTGTTCATTGTTCTTTAGTTTTAGCAGGTCGCTTTCGTAAATGAGCCCATGAGGTTCAAAAGATTTACCTGACTAAATAAAGGTTGAATGAATGAATGAATTTGCTATAGTGGCCAGAGCGTAGCTTGTGTCCTAGGACTAGGCTAATCACTCCCTTTTGCAGCATTGTTGAGACACATTTAGGGTTAATTTTAGATTGTAGCACCCCTGTGAAGCGGAGCGGTCTCTTTGAGAACTGCAACTTGAGTCCATGACGTATTGTTGTCATGATCCACTCATTTGGTAAACACGACTTCCAGGCCTACGCATGTACGCTGAGCCTGGAGGGCATGTTGAATTGTTGCTCGTCGTGTTTTAGCGCCAGAGGGGTGACCTTTGACCTTTCTTGCACTCCTCTGAGCAGGCTGGTCGGCCCAACAGAAGATATCGCGAGATCTGGCCGTCCTTAGCAGAACTTGTGTATCTTGCTGTGGTTCATAGTTTGACCACATGGTTTGTTTATAAAAATGGGACTCGAGTCAAGAACCAGGGCAGTCTGTGCTTTGGTGCTTTTATTTTTGTACATGTCTGAAACAGTGTTTGTTTTGTTTACACATGCAAAGTTCGAGTCATGTTTGGTGCGCACACACATGCCAGTCGCTCCTCGTAGTCTTTTACAAAGGGAGACTGGACTCAAGGAGTCAGGTTCCCATACCACGTGGGCGGGCAAACCTGTAAAATTGTCAGATCGTCCTGTTACATCAGGTTCGAGTCTGTTTCCCACATTGGGTCCCTGAGGAGATCCTTGGGCTGTACTGGAAGGCTTCGCCGCCACCAGCGGGTCTCTTCCGTGGTGGGCCACGCGTGTCTTCCTTTGGGGTTGCAAATCTTTTCCTTGGCAACCCCTCGTGGAGGACTTCCGCCTGTGTGCGTCTTTGTTCCAACCTGGCCTGGACGCATTCCAACGCTCCCCCGAAGAGTCCCGTCGGCTCAATGGGGTGCTGGAGGAAAGTGGACCTCTGGTTTTCCGGGAGGTCCGACAGAGTTAGCCAAAGATGACACTGGGCGACAACTATCTCCGCCATTGCCTTGCCTTGGGAAATGGCTATTGTCCCCATCATGCGGAGCATGAGGTCCGAGGCACGGCGGGCCTCCTCCATGGCTTCTGTCGCGTCCTGCTCGTCTTTTGTTACCTGGATATGTTGGAGTTTTTCCGCCAGGTATGCTTACACCATGGTCGATACATCCATTGCACGAGCTGCGAGGCCCTGAGCCTTGTAGCACTTCTCGAGTTGTTTCTCCGAAGCACGACAATCCCTGCTGGGTAGCATAGGTTTCGTCCCCGTGACTATGGAGGCCAAGTGAGCCGCCAGAGTCTCCTCCATCGGGGGTGTGTTGGCGAGGCCTGCTGTCTCCATTCCTGCGACGTCAAGGAGTCGGGATAATGGCAGCATGATATAAGCTCCAGGTTCCGCCCAGGAGCGTTTGAGCTCCATGAGGAAGTCCGGGAAAATTGGTAATTTCTGCGACGTTGTAGATTGCTTCGCGTAGAAGTAGCTCCCCGCTAGCCTCGTAGCCTGTTGGCGAGGCGTGGGGTCTGGCCACGTGACCTACAAGGCATCTGCCGCCTTGTGGCACAGGTCGAACAGGGCAGGTACCGACAGGTCCGGTTCCGGTAAGATTTGCGCCAGGTTATAATAATAATAATAATAATGAATTCAATTTATAATGCACTTTTCATTAATAAAAATCTCAAAGTGCTAAGGTGCAAAGGTTCTGGGAGGAATCAGTAGTCTCCCCTTTGTGACCATATTCGGCGTCTTGGTCGGACACTTCAGGCGTCGAGTCCTCGGTGGCAACTGAGGAGTCCGACATGTTGTCCTCTCCGACTCGGCCGTTGCATTCCAGGTCTACGTTGTCAGGCTCTGGTTCAGGAGGGAGCACTTTAGTGTGACATGCAACCTTTAGCGCCACGTTCCTAGCCATGGATTTGGCCAACGCGTCAACCCGTCGTTTCTTCACTACTGCCGACATTCGACGGTAGGGAAAGCAGGAGTCGGGGAATTCCAGTGCTTTCCTCGCGTGCAGAATCCCTCGGCAGACAGGACAGGCCTCGTGGGTGTTCGTCGCCGAGAGGGAGTAGCCGCATCCGCTGGGGCATGGGCGCGAGCGAGGACTCGTCGTCCTGGTTTTCCTCCTCCTTGTCCTCCGTTTTCCCTTCTCGGGAGCCATGTCCGACGAGAAGCGTCGAAGTTGTTCCTAGTTTTCTTTTATTTGAAGCCGTCTTCTCCGTGGTCTTGCTTTCGCTGGTTAGCCTGCTAATGGCTAGCAGGAGGTTGTGACGCAGTTAGCGCCTTCGAGCGAAAAGCTGTGGAAAGAAGAAAACTTTGAAGGTGAGTAGAAAAAAGCTGGACCAGCTTACGCCAGCCCAGCAATACTCAGGAAAATGTATCTGTACATTCAGTGTAGGGAGCAAGCTCACCTCAGTGGAGCGATGCAACAACAGAGAAGTCACACGAAGTTCAGGTTTAAGCGAGGTGAAGGGCAAAAAGAGAAAGATGGACGGACGTCAGCCGCTTAAGTACCCAGAGGGCGGGGCCTCTGGCGCGGCGGTGACGCCCCTGCCGTAAAGGCGTGAGTATATTGCTTCAGGTAATCGCGCGGGGGCGCAATTCCAATAGCAAGTATGTTGCACCGAGAGACCAACTGAAAGGGAACAGCATCAGAGCTCAATAAAACATGTTTGTGTCAGTGGTTACCCGGGCCTTTATAAAACAGTTGTGTTTTGAATTATTCTTGGTTTTTATTTGAGGAAACACAGTAGTTGATTTAGGTGCACAGTCAGTTTTAGGATCTGCTGCCAAAGGCAAGTCTGCATGAAGATTTGTTTTTGTTTTTTCAAATTGAGCATAAATTATATGCAACTTGACTTCTGTGTTTTAGAGTTGTGTCACGTGTCTACCTCAAGGAGAGGTGGAAATAAGAGCACGGTGCTGAAGTGTGCATCGAGAGCTTTCAGTCAAGGGTGTATTAAAAGTGGAGGACAGCACTATAGGAACCACAGACCAACCTCTGGAATGGTAGTCCTCCGCTGTGCTGCTGATGGGCACTTTCTTAACAGCTGACGAGCGATAGACGATGTGCGTCCTGCCTCCTCCTGCCTCCTCTTTTTCTATCACTCCATCGGCCCTCTCCAACGGTTCAATAAAAAACTCCCCCTGGTCCGTCTTGATCATGCCAGCCTGAAAGAAAATTATTAATTGGACGTTACAGACATGAAGCCAATTTATATAACAGCTGTTAGACTCATCATAACTAATCAGCATAAGCTAACACAAAAATGGCAACAACTCATCCAGTTTTACAGAAACTGAGCTAGAATTAGCTGAATCTCGCACAATCTCACAATAATGCATGAGGTTAGACTAAAACAGCTACAACTCTGCTCCTTTTCATCAAGATGGCAGGAAAAGGCGGCAGGCAACATCCATTTCCTCAAGGAATGCCAAGCCTTTAATTTCTTGTAATCTTCAGCGGTGTAACAGTTTCAAGGCAGAAACAGCTCTTCTCTTAGTTCTGTTTCTTGGTGTGGTGCATTGTGGGTGAAAAAAAGAGAGAAAAAGAGACAGAGGAGATTCCTCCTGGGGCCCTGCAGAGGCCCCAGAGTGACACCTGGCAACTAAAATGGCCAACACCGAAGCAGGAGATGAGACTGTCGCACTCCCATCCTCAACTAACACATCCTGTCAGGTAATTCCTCATGTCTGCCTTTCACACACACACACACACACACATCAGCTGTGCCCGTATACAAAGTCGCAGCAAAGTACATGAGAGGGGGAGAGAAACGGGAAGAAGTAGGGAAGCATGCACTCGGAGCACACATGCAAAAAAGGAGCTGCATGCACATACATGGGGGAAAGAGACACTGGGAAAATTGCCCGTCAATCTCCCTTATTCCATCTGTCTGTTTAAGACAACTGGTAATTACCACGGCAACGCACTGCTGTAGAGGGAAGCCATGGGGGAGATCACACCGAGGACTGAGAGGCTTTTGAGAAGAGGGAAAGCAGCGGAAGGGGAGTAAAACACGAATAAAGACAAAACATCAATATGATTGCTACTTGCTTCTGTGCTGTTTCCAAATGTAAAGAAAGACACAATAAGCTTGTTGAAGAGCGTAAAATGAGTGAATTAATAGAAGAATATGTACATGAGAAGCTGGATACTGCTGTTAGAAATAATAATAATAATAATAATAATAATAATAATAATAATAATAATAATAATAATAATAATAATAATAATAATAATAATAATAATAATAATAATAATGAATTCAATTTATAACGCACTTTTCATTAATGAAAATCTCAAAGTGCTACAAAGTGCAACAGAATTAAATGTCAATAAAACAAGTAATAAAACAAGTAAAATCAATAACAGTATCAACTAAGATCAAAAGTAGAATCATGAGGAGGTAGAGTATGCTCGGTTGAAAAGAAAGGTCTTCAAGCCGCTCTTAAAGTCAACCACAGACTGTGGGGCTCTCAGACAGTCAGGAAGAGAGTTCCACAGGTGGGGGGCAGCCACACTGAAAGCCCGGTCTCCCATGGTCCTTAATTTGGTTCTCGGAATGTGAAGGAGATTACTGTTCTGTGACCGCAGCGACCGGGTGGATGAGTATGGAATAAGAATATCCTTCAGATAATCTGGTGAAGCTCCATGTAAGCATTGATGTGTAATGAGAGCAGTTTTGTACTGAATTCTGTAGGCGACAGGAAGCCAATGAAGGTTATGGAGAATGGGCGTAATATGTTCAAATTTACGAACTCTCAACAAGATCCTTGCTGCACTGTTTTGAATATATTGAAGTTTCTGAAGGTTTTTGCCAGGGATTCCAATAAACAGGGAGTTGCAGTAGTCGAGCCTGGAGGAGACAAAAGCATGGACGAGCTTCTCAGCATCGGAAAAAGTTAGGGATGGGCGAAGTCTGGAGATGTTTCGAAGATGGAAGAAGCAAGTTTTAAACAGAAGCTTAATGTGATTTTCAAATGTAAGATTGGAGTCCATTTTTATTCCAAGATTAGTAACAGAGGTGGAGAGGGGGATGTCTTGTCCAGAAAAGGAAAGTGTTGTTATAGGAGATGTTTGTACCTGGTGAGGGGTGCCAATCAGTATGGCCTCAGTCTTGGAGCAGTTTAATTGAAGAAAGTTCTGATTCATCCATGCCCTAATTGCCTCCAGGCAGGCAGAGAGGGCAGTGAGTGAAGATGGAGATGACAAGGTGGAAGATGAGGATGCTCCAGTCCTGATGTAAAGCTGTGTATCGTCGGCATAACAGTGAAAAGAAATGTTGAACTGATTAATAATTTGACCTAAAGGCAGCATGTAAAGGGAAAACAGCAGGGGCCCCAGAACCGACCCCTGAGGGACACCACAGGAGACACAGACTGTCTGGGACGTGGCGTTGCCAAGACTAACACATTCCAGCCTATTGGAGAGGAAAGATTTGAACCAGTCCAGGACGGTGTCGCAGAGACCGACCTCCACATGAAGACGGTGGAGGAGGATACTATGGTCCACAGTGTCGAAGGCTGCAGTGAGGTCAAGGAGGACAAGGATGGAGGGAGAGCCAGTGTCAGCAGCCAAGAGGACATCATTGGTAACCCTCAGCAATGCAGTCTCTGTACTGTGAGCTGCCCTGAATCCAGACTGGAACTTCTCATACAGGGAGTGTTGTTGTAGGTGGTCCTGCAGCTGAGCAGCAACAGCTTTTTCCAGCACTTTAGACAGAAAAGGGAGGTGTGAAATTGGGCGGTAATTAGAAAAAATGTCGGGATCCAAATTAGATTTTTTCAGAAGAGGCCTAATGATGGCAGTTTTTAGAGGCAGTGGAACATGACCAGATTGTAGAGACTGATTTATTATTTGAGTGATTAGTGGGCCTATTGCAGAGTGATTGGTTTTTATGAGAGACGAGGGGAAAGGATCCAGGGCGCAGGATGAAGGCTTCATTTTCTTGATGATGGCCTCCACCTCACTCTGAACAACTTCGTCAAAGCTGTTTAGGGTCCCAGAATGCAGACGGGTAGGTGGCACACTGAGAACAGGGAGGTTGTGGAGCTGAGATCTGATAGTGTCAACTTTGGTTTTAAAAGACGAAAGAAACAGGTCGCATTTTTGAGCAGAGTCCTCAAGAGTTTGTTTAATGGGATTAAGCAGACGAGTTATTGTGGAGAAGAGCTGTTTAGAGTTTCCAGGGCAGGTGTTGATGATGTTAGAATAATATTTGGAGCGTGCTTCTTTAAGAGAATAGGCGTACGCTTTCTGATGTTCTTTATATGCCTGCTTATGCACAGAGAGACCAGATGATTTTACACGTCTCTCAATAGCACGGCCAGTTGCCTTCATCTTGCGCAGCTCATCAGTGTACCAAGGGGCTGAACGCGAGAAAGACACCAGTCTTGTCTTCAAGGGGGCGTGTAGGTCCAGGAGCTCCCGAAGAGATTGGTTGTAGTAATCCACAGAGTCATCTGCAGAAGGATGATTGACAGCGGTCAGGGTGTGAAGATCAGCAGACAGAACATCAAGGGAAATGTTTTTAAGGTCACGGAACTGGATGGGTCGTTTTGGGTTTGAAGCAGGCGAAGATGAAGGCACTTCCAGGGAGATGACCCTGTGGTCTGAGACACCCAGGTCATATACAGATAAGTTATTGATGAGTACAGTGTCTGTAATCACCAAATCCAGAGTATGCCCCCTGCTGTGCGTAGGGGCGTCAACATGTTGAGTGAGATTAAGAGAGTCCAAAAGAGACTTAAAATCTGTTGCCAGAGGTGAAGAAGAATTGTCCACGTGGATATTTAAGTCGCCAAGAAAAATAGTCTTCACAGGGGAGGTGCAGAAAAAAGTGAGGAGGTCATGCATCTCTGAGTTAAATGAAACATGCGGTTTGGGAGGTCTATAAATTAATATAACATTCATCAGGAGTGGGGCTTTGAAGCTGAAAGCCAGACATTCAAAAGAAGAAAAGTCCTGAGAAGACAGATGAGACAATTTTAAATTACTGCGATAAATTACCGCCAGACCACCACCGCGGCCAGTGCTGCGGGCTCTCTGCAGATAACTGTATCCAGAGGGACACGCCTCATTCAGAGAACTGAACACATCTGGTTGATGCCAAGTCTCTGTAAGACACATGAGGTCCAAGTCCTTCTCCAGAATGTGATCATGAATTAAACATGACTTGTTGGATAGTGACTGCACATTGAAAAGTTCTAATTTAATACCAGTTGGAATAGGAGCTTTTTGAACTGGTTTAAGCAGACTGAAGTCCCCTCCACGTTTTCCTCGCCACTTCGTGCGCAATGGACTACAAGGACTACAAGGGCCTACAGACGCAGCGTTCTGATGACGACATCAAGGTGCGACGCGTGCGACACGTCTTTCAGCCCAGACAGCACTAATCGAATCCGAGTTCGCTTGAGAATAAACAGTTTTATTTCGAAAGCTTCTATGGATGTAACGAGGTCTACGCAGAAGTCAGTTGTTTGATGGTGTGAATAGAAAGAGGAATGGAGCAGTTGTTCAGTTCAATCAACTGCGAAGCCGAGTATGTCAACATCCACAAGCCGGTGGAGGCTAGCACAGAGCTAGCCACTAGCAGCAGGCCCACGGCTCCGAAAAAGATATACAAGAAGCAGAGAGATGTAACTCGAACAAGCATTACCTTGAAGGAGTACAGGAGAGAGTCCAGAACAGTCCAGAGGACACAGGAAGTTGAGAGAGGCAGCAGGTAAGCGAACAATAAGTGCAGCTACGTGGTTCTCGAAGCTAAATTCGTGTTGAAGCTAGCGGGAGCTAGCAGCTCCTACTATTAAAATTCCGGTTAGACTAGTAAAGTTTTCTATCTAATGAATCCAGCAAACAAGTCAAATCTTGGCTTCGCCACGATCTCCCATCCTGAGCAAGCACAATGGCATCAGTGGAAAGGAAAAACTCCCTTTTAGAAGGAAGAAACCTCTAGCAGAACCAGGCTCAGGACAAGCGGTCATCTGCTTTGACCGGCAACTTATAATGTTTGCAGATCCACAACGCAGTCAGAAAAGACAGTTGCTCTAAAACTTAATCACAGAAAGGTAGAAAGGTAAAAATGCCCGCGTCCGTTCACACAGGTGCTGTACACAGGCTCGCGCCTGTCGCACTCTGCGTTCAAGAAAGGTAGAAAGGTTCAAAGAAAGGTAGAAAGGTTCAAAGAAAGGTAGAAAGGTAGAAATGTCCGCGTCCTCTCGCACAGGTGCTATGCACAGGTGCTGTACACAGGCTTGCGCCTGTCGCACTCTGTCGCACTCTGTGTTCCAGAAAGGTAGAAAGGTAGAAATGTCCAACAAGGCTCGGTGAAAAAATAGCAGAAAGTAACAAAAAAGGCTCAAGGAGCAAAAAGTATGAGGAGCAGCGGCAGCCAAGGTGCGCCCGCGTCCGCTCACAGGTGCTCTGTCACAGGTGCTCTGTCACAGGTGCTCTGTCACAGGTGCTCTGTCACAGGTGCTCTGTCACAGGTGCTCTGTCCGAAATGGAATGGAAAAACTACTACCATATTTCTCACTGTACAAGTTGCAGCTTTTTGCATAAGTTAGCATGCCCTGTGACTTATACAGTGAAGCGACTCATTTGTGTTTTTTCCCAAATTTATATCCCAATTTTTGGCTGAGATCAATTACATTCATTCTGACATGGAAAATATTGAACACTACCATTTTCAGCCACTAGAGGGCGCTCAACTGGTATGGCAATCTAAGTGTCTCATTAATAGGTAAAAGTAGCTATTAATGAGACACATGGCTTGCCATACCAAGCCATCTTCCTCTCCGGAACACCAGGAACAAGCGTCAAATCAGCTGCATTTTGCCGCGACGCCCAGGAGAAATGCAGCTGATTTGACCATTAAAGTGCATTTATTACAGAAAAGTTAAACAGAGACACACCTTTTCTATAATGTCGAGCAAACAAATAATTGTTTTTAGGTGGTTATATTGGTAAATTTTGAAGAAATGCACAGTGAGTTCTCCCATGCGAGCTGCGAATCGGCTTTTGAAATGCAGCTGATTTGACCGTAAAGTCCTTTTATTAAGGAAAAGTTCAACTGAGACACACATTTGCTACAATATTGAGCAAACAAATAATTGTTTTTAGGTGTTAATCATATTAAATTCTTGTTAAAGTCCTCCCGTGCATGCTCCCGCAGCCACCATGTGGCAGCCAGCCCACGTTTCCGGGTGGGCAGCAGTGACGCATAACAAATGTGACATATACAGCAAAGTGATATATGTTTTGTTCCTACTTCATTAGACATATTTGGACTGATGTGACTTATACGGCGGTGCGACATGTACAGCAGCAAGTATGGTAGTTATAAATGGCTACAAATCGTTGCTCCAAACTCAAAATATGCCAAGAAAAACAATCAGTGTAAAATAAGCCAATTCAAAATGCATAAAAGTTGCAAACACTATAAGTCATGACACGTAATTCTTGATTAAGACAAAAGTTTTAATAAATAGTGATAAATAGTGAAAGCAGCTGAAGTAGTTTGATTATAGAGAAATGTAGGAAACTATAAACGGGAAAAAATTATACGTTTATTTAAAAAAAAAAATTAAAGTGTTTTCCTGCCTTGTTGCTTTTTCCTCATGCCATCTCAGTGTGTCCTGGAAGGATTTTGTCAAGTCGTTGATCTGAACACCAGTTACCCCGTCAACACGCTACTCAAACGCACCGTTTTTTACATTCCCATCTTGCAATTTTTGAGAGCCGTGGTGCAGCATTACTATCGGATCTGATGGATCTGAGATGGTGCATGCATTCCCAGTCCAGAATACCAAGCAGCAGGGGGAGCAGAGCTGTGTCAAAGGAAAAAAAGATGACATGTGGGACCGGGAGACATGGCTGGATCGATCAGAGCGGGCGTTGAGGGGGTGGATAGTTAGAAAGAAGATGGAGGGGAGAGGGGGCACGAAGAGGAAGAGGAAGAACAGGACACATCCTTTGAAAGGGTGACGTGAATAAACCATCAAAGCCTGCAGGCACATTTCCATAGTGAGAAGATCTGTCTTCAACTGTTAGGAAAAAAAGAGGATGCAGGGAGGCATGTCCAAATCCTGTGTCCAGAACCAGTGAGATGAATCCAGGCTCCCACCAGCTGTCATGAGCCAACATCAGACGAGTCATGAAGGACGGGGTTCAACGTCGTCAGGTGTTGAGCATAAATCAGCTGTTCTGCTCTGCTTTTAATAAAACCTCTCATTTAATACTGTCACTGATCCTGGTGACAAATTAAAAACAAACTATACCACATGGTTGATGGGTGCACACAAATATGTGACTGCAAAAACAAACCAAAAAACATCTATTGTATCTGAATGAGGTTTTTTAAAAGACTTCACTTAAACATATCAAAAACTAAACACTGCGCTCATTTCCTTGAAGCAAAGGCATTTCTGGATTTTGATGTTTGTGCTCATCTGCTATATTTGCTGTATTTATAGTTTAATTGTTACATAACTGTGCTTCCTTGTTCGTGGAGCGCTCCAGCCCCAGTTGTCTTGCTTTTCTTATTAAAGTGAATTCATTGGGCTCCTTTGGGTGAGGAGTCTGAAGATGTTTTATTAGGTTTGACATGTTAAGATTTAGCTTATTAGCTTCCCTCCCCTCATGAGCCACTAAGTTCTAACACAATCACTTGCTACACTTTGTCTTCATCTAAAAGCCATTTTGTTCGACCGCTCTTTGAATACGTTACTTCCAGGCTGAACAACCGAAAGCCCTTATAATCAGGTTGTTTCAGTAACTCACTGAAAAACTTCCAGCTGATCTAAAAATACCTAAAGGATGCTAATGCTATATATTATGCTAATAAGATCATTTTAATTTATTTTTTACAAATGAGCTTCTTCTGTTTCAGTCCACTATAGAATAAATTACTTTTCCATACACAAAACCCAAAGATTGTAGGGTGTGGGTGTGCATGTGTGTGCGTAAATGTGCGAGTGCATGTGTGTGTGTGTGTGTGTGTGTGTGTGTGTTTTTTTTATTGTGAAAAAGGAAAAATTAAAACAACCACAACAACAACTGATGCACTTATTGACTGTCAAGTTTTAACGCGATGGCCAGGGCTGTTTATTATTATTATTATTATTATTATTATTATTATTATTATTATTATTATTATTATTATTATTATTATTATTATTATTAATTCTCTTTTGTTTTCACTTATCTATTTAGGTATCAATCACAGATTGGTGGCATGGTGGTGAGGCGTTAGTTCTTAATTTACATCTCAACTCTGTGGGCCCTTCTAATGTAGAGGTTATGTTTTTTATTGTCATATGCAGGTTAACACAAGGTTATTATTATAATATATCATTATCTTTATCCGCTTCTTCCTTTTTTGGGGGGTTGCAGGGGGTCACTGCTGCCCATGTCCAGTTATCATTGTGAGAGAGGCGGGGGACACCCTGGACAGGTATTCAGTCCATCACAGGGACACATAGAGACAAACGACACAAACAACCACTCACACCTAGGGACAATTTAGAGCAGGGGTGTCAAAGTCAAATACACCAAAGGCCAAAAAAACAAATTTTCTACAAGCCAAGGGCCGGGCTAGTTCAATGTTTATTATAAGGGGGTGATATATCATTTACCTCCTTCCTCTAGGTCACATCTTCTGCAAATACGGCGTCCATTTCCACTGTTATGCTGATGACACACAGCTCTACCTGTCATCAAAACCTAACCCCACCCACCCTCCATCCTCACCGACTGTCTCAATGAGCTAAATCACTGGTTTTCTAACAATTTCCTTCAACTAAACAGTAACAAAACAGAAATCATTCTTGTCTGTACCAAAAAATCTATTTCAAAATCAGAACATCTTCTCGTCCCCCTTAACAACTCTCTGCTATCCCCCTCCCCTCAGGTCAAGAGTCTCGTGTCATCCTCAACACCACTCTCTCCTTGTAGACCACCACTCTCTCCTTCTCCTTGTGGACTTCAGAAGGAACAAACAAACCCACACCCCACTGTATATAGGTGGATCAGTGGTGGAAGTGGTCTCCAGCTACAAGTACTTGGGTGTACACTTGAATGATAACCTCAGCTGGAGCAACAACACCACCAGCCTGATCAAGAAAGGTCATCAGAGACTCTACTTCCTCAGACGGCTGAGACGAGCTGGTCTGAGTAGCTCAGTCCTCACCTCCTTCTACAGGTGTGCAGTGGAGAGCATCCTGTGCTCCAGCATCAATGTGTGGCATGGAGGCTGCACAGTTGCAGAGAGGAAAGCTCTACAGAGAGTGGTGAAGGCTGCACAGAAGTCTGTTGGAGTCAGTCTCCCCACCATCACAGACATTTACACCTCCAGATGCAGGAAAAGAGCCACCTGCATCATGAAAGACCCCACTCACCCAGCACACTCACTCTTTGCCCCACTCCCCTCAGGACGGAGGTTGAGGAGCATCAAATGTAGAACCACTAGACTGAGGAACAGCTTCTACCCTGAGGCTGTTAGACTCATGAATAAATAAATAATAAGAATAATCACTGTGAAATATCACATCATGCTGATGCTGATCTGTTTTCTTGTTGCTGTGTTCATCTGTGACCATCTGCTCATACAGACTCATGTTCGTGCTGCTGTTTATAATGATGTTTTTCTATTACTCTAGGGCTTAGTGTATTTCTAGTTGGATGTTTTTCTTAGTTCATATCCTAGATGCTATTACTGTTTTTCTCTTACATTTTGTTGTTGGATGTAACTGGGACCCTGTGAACATAATCTTGTTTCATCACATGTACCACATGCGGTACAAATGACAATAAAGACTCTCTGACTCTGACTCATTCACTTCACACATCAACAATATTACTCGGCCTGCCTATTTCCACCTCCGTAATATTAACCGTCTCCGTCCTTCTCTCACACCCCACTCCACAGCCATCCTGGTGCACAGTCTTGTTGTGACTTCCCGTATTGACTACTGCAACTCCCTTCTCTACGGCCTCCCCAACAAAACACTCCACAAGTTACAGATGGTCCAGAACTCAGCTGCCCGTGTCATCACTCAAACCTCCTACTATAACCACATCACTCCTGTCCTGCAGCAGCTCCACTGGCTCCCGGTTAAATCACGCATCATCTTCAAAATTCTACTTCTCACGTTCAAAGCTATCCACAACCTTGCCCCTCCTTATCTATCTGACCTCCTACAAATCTCCATCCCATCACGCTCTCTCAGATCCTCCTCTTCGCTACATCTCCATGTACCCTCTGCCCGCCTCTCCACCATGGGGAGCAGGGCCTTCACCTGCTCTGCCCCTCACCTCTGGAACGCTCTACCGCCAGACCTTCGAAACACCACCTCCCTTTCTCTGTTCAAGACTGCTCTGAAAACACATCTCTTTAGACTAGCTTATCATTAACTTTACTAAATGTATTTTTATTATTTTGCATTTTATAATCTTTATGTATTTTATATTTCAATTTGTCGTTGATAATGTTTGAACTGCATTGGTTTGTTAAGTGTCCTTGGGTGTCCTGAAAGGTGCTTTTAAATAAAATTATTATTATTATTATTATTATTATTATTATTATTATATACGTTTTTTTTTCTTCTTTCTGCACTCTTTTCATTCAGTGTTTTCTTTTTTATTAATTTGTTTTATTTCGTCTCTTTTAAATGAATGAATAAATGAATTAAATAAAATATTAAATAGCTTTACATCTGCTAAGTTCTTGGCATAAATCAACACAGACATATTCCTGCTTTTAGTAGTTTACATTGTTTTATAATGTAGCAGTTTATAACAAATATATTATAAATAAATAATAATCAAAAAATTTAGAAAAAATGGTGTATCCACAGGGGAAATGTTTTCTGGATGAGAAGAATTAGCTGAAAAAAAAAAAAAGAATGTTTGAATGTTTGTACATCTGTTAGTGGATTTTCTCCTAATGTTTCTACTTCTTCCCACAATTCAAAAGCATGCAATCAACTATCTTGCTAAAACAAGGCAAAAAGAATAATTGGGGATACTTAAATGACTGACTATAAAACCTGGCTGATTAAAGGTGGGATCTCTCTGGACTGCAACTTGTGGTTATTCACAAGGGACTCCAAAATGTCTGCCAACTTTTGTGGGTTTCTCCACTTCCTTGCGTGAGTCAGTGCTTTCGCTTGACTCTTGGACTTGAACATTTGCTGTGGCATTAGAGGAGATTCACCCCGGTATATATTCTAAGTGCAACCAGATCACCTGTGATCTTTGGTTGACACTTGGGCAATACCTGTTAATGTTAACCCTTTGTGTTCATTGGCAAACTATCTCTGGTATATCAGTGTTCAGTTCCAGAGGACAGTTTTTAATGAAACTTTCAGAAAGTAATGTCTGGATGCACTTCAACAACTTCTACGTTTAAGAGGTTAACTTTTGGAGTCATAGTGATTTCAGGTTTGTTTTTATCACAGCTGGATTACGGAGACATTATCTATAGATCTGCCTCCCCCACTACCTTAGCTAAACTGGAGCCCATTTACCAAGCTGCTCTGAGGTATATAACAAGTTCACTCTTTAGGGCTCCCCATTGTACTTTATTGCTGGACTCACTTCACTCAGTATTCAAAGGATGAAGCATTGGTATATTTTCATATACAAAGCCATTTTAGGAAAATTACCATCATATATCTACTTTAATTTCACTTCACTACAGAACATACAGCTCAGGGCCAGTACCATAGTTGGCTGTGGTTTAAGGTACCCTTAGTGCGCACAGAGTCAGGATAGATGAGTTAGTTCTATATCGGTCCATGGACTTGGAATGATCTGCAACTTAAATTGAGGTTGGAGTGTTTTATTCCTTTATCTAGTTTTAAACAAAAACTGTCAGAGGTTTCAGTCGCATCTTGCACACGTAATGTTGTGATATTTTTGAAACTTGCATCATATTTTATGTCTTATTACTGGATGTTTAGTTGTAAATATTTTAATACTACTGTTACTGTTATTAAAACTGATGCTGTATTTGTAATGACTTGTTTGCACCTTGCGCATTGCCCGGGACATCCTTTTAAAAGAGGTTAGTAATCTGTAATGAATTTCTTTCCTGGTAAAATAAAGGTTTGAATAAAATTTGTGATGCTCACCACACCTAATTAAATTTAACAAACATTGTAACTTGTATACAAGAACCATACCTCCCTTGACTCTGAAGAGAGCTTAGATGAATAGTTGTGTCAAATTACAATAATCTTCAGTAAATGTGTATTAGTCAAAACAATCCAATGCTAATTTACCTCCTTGATGAAAATAAATCATCTAAAATTAAAAACAGTGTACACTCACAAAGCAGAGTTATCTAACATTAGAATAATTATATTGTTTTTTTTATGTGTTATGACATGGCATCACTCTGGAGATGATGACTTTAACCACAACCCTCTCCCTTGAGATCTGACACAATTCCGAATGCTTCAGATCAGGATGCTAAACTTCAGTATCCAGTTACAACTGGAGGGTACTCCATGTTCAAAACCACACTCAGCTCTATTTGTAGCCTTGGAAGAAGTACCTTAAGTCCAAAAGGGTAAATGAGCAGCAAAAAAGCAGCATTGGAGCAGAGGAATGGATGTTGTGGTGAGGATCAAAGTCAGAGCCGGCCGGGACCCTTCAGTTCAGTTCAGTCCAGTGCGCTCAGTGTGAACTGCATGGGATCCATTGTCACCGTGTGTGGTTTCGTTTGATCTGATTCATAACCTCGCTACTGCTGGCAAACTTCATACACAGTCGTACACAGGCAGGCATAGTCACACAAACGCACTGCCACACACAAATATAGCTTTGATAGTGACTCACTCACGCAGCGTAACCCTCCATTCATTCACCGTTTGAGTCATGAGAGAATCACCCGTACATTGGTGAGGGTGATTAGAAAAATTCACCACGCTTTGAAAGAGGGAAAGATTATGAAGGCACGTCACTAACAAATATTAACGCAGCTTTACTTAATCACATCAGCTGTAAATTACACTTTTGTGCTCAAAGAAATTAAGCTCAGAGCGGGGCAAGTCTTTTTGAGGGTTATTAACAAAAAATAAGTAGATTTGTGTGAAATGTATGCAAGCTGATTCAATAAATCTAAATATATACTGTAATGTGCTCCTATAAATATATCCTAACTACTTATTTATGCAAAACTATTTAAGAGGCTGTCACACAGTGAGGTATAGCATCAGCATATGCCAACATATGAAAAACATGACAAACGTGCTGCATAAGTTGGGTGTGAGTTTAAAACAAGATGCCAGCATACTGATGTTTGGTGGCAGAAGTTGTCGTACATGCATGCACAAAATTTACAGCCTATATACAGACCCTTTCCAAAAAAATTAGAACATCATGGAAACGTTGTTTAACTTACACAATTCCATTCAAAAAGTTAATATTTATTAGATGATAGATTCAGGGCCCACAATTTAAACAATTTCAAGTATTTATTTGTTTATTTTTTACATAATTTGGGCTTCCAGCTCATGAACCACGACAAAAGGATTAAAAATAAAAAACAGAACACTCTGAAGACATCAGCCCAATTTTTGCAGGGCATGAATGTTTTAAACTACAGTATGTGACACACTAATCATCTACTGAACTCAAAGCACCTGCACAGGTTTCCCCGGGTGCCATTAAATTGCTTCAGTTTAGTTCAATTGTCTTAGTTCGGTTCAATATGGGGAAGACTGCAGACATAACTGGCCAGAAGACCATCATTGATCCCTCCATAGGCTGGGTAAGCCACAAAAGTTCAAAGCTAAGGAGGCTGGCTGTTCACAGAGTGCCATGTCCAAGTATATCAATAGAAAGTCTAGTGGAAGGGCAAAATGTGGCAGGAGAAGATGCACCAGCAAAAGATATGACTGTGGGCTTCAGTGGATTATCAAACAGAGAAGATTCCAGAATCTAGCAGGGATCCAGAAAGAGTGGAATGAGGCGGAAGTCACAGCTTCAAAAACCACCACATTCAGACACATCCAGAAGATGGGCTACAACTGTCGGGTTCTTCAGTCCTCTTTTCCGATGAAAGTAAAGTGTGCCTTTCATTTGGAAATTAAGGTCCAAGAGGAAGAAGGGTGAGGAACAGAGCCCACACTGCTTGAGGTCCAGTTTGAAATGTCCACAGTCCGTCATGATTTGGGTGCAACGTCCGGTGCAGGTGTTGGTAAACTCTGCTTTCTTAAATCCAAGGTCACCGCAACAGTCTACCAGAATGTTTCAGATGACTTCATGATTCCTTCTGCTGAGGATCTATATGGAGATGCAGATTTCATCTTCCAGCAGGACCTGGCCCCTACCTATGCCACCAGAAGCACCAAAACCTGGTTTGATGCCCATGCCATCGCAGTGCTTGACTGGCCAGCCAACTCTCCGGACCTGAACCCCATTGAGAATCTTGTGGGGTATTGTCAAGAGGAAAATGAAGGGCACCAGACCCAACAACAAAGAAGATCTGACAGCAAGCATCAAGGAAATCTGGGCTTCCATAACTCCCAGTTAATGCCACAGGCTTATTGCCTCAATGCCACGTTGCATCGAGGAAATGATTAAGGCAAAGGGATTCCCAACCAAGTATTGAAGATTGACATATCATTTTGAAAGTACCATATTTTGATTGATTTGTTGTGATCCTAATTGCTTTATTTTTTTCCTGCAAAAACTGAGGTGTGGGCTAATGTCTTCACAGTATTTTATTTATTTTTTTTGAAATCCTGTTTCTGTGGGTTTCATGAGTGGAAAGTCCAAATTATGTAAAAAATAAACAAATAAATACTTGAAATTGTTTAAACTGTGGGCCCTGAATCTATCATCTATTGAAGATTAACTTTTTGAATGGAATTATGGAAGTTAAAATCTTTTTCATGATATTCTAATCTTTAGAAGAGGGTCTGTATGTGGATATGCAATATTCAGAGATCTAACAAGGTTGAATCAGGTCCTCAGATCTATCCAGAGGATCTGATTCAACCGTGTTTGATTTAACTACAGGTAGTCCCCGACTTACGAGCGAGTTCCGTTCCTCCGAGGCGCTCGTAAAGCGAAAATTCGTAACTTGGAACGGCCGCCACGTGTCTCGTAAGTCCGGAATTTCGCTCGTAAGTTGGAACGGTTTTGCTAGCGCGACTACAAACACTCGTTTTTCATCGAAAAACTGCTTACGAGTGCATAAAAATGATCGGAAACGTGTGTCCACATGTTTAGCTAACGAACTGTGGTGAAAAAACACAGAAAAACTCTGTATTTTTTGCGTTTTTTCCAAAAATTCGCCAGCTCGTAAGTCCGGAACCTCGTAGGTCAGAGCGCTCGTAAGTCGGGGACTACCTGTACCTGGATTATTGAGCATGTGTAACAATGCTTATTTTCTTTAAATGACTGAGCATCCAAATTGTTTCTTCAATGTTTATTTTCTCTCCTGCAGAAGACAATAAAGCAAACACATCATTTGTCTTCTGTATTTCCTGCACGTCTGACTCTTATACATGCAAAAATAATCTGTAGACCCATTACAGTCAGCAACCACAAGAGGGCGGACTAAACCAAAAATGGCGCCAAACTATCTTACGACTGGGACAATAAAACGTCTATAAAAACGTCGGTTTTGCGGACAAAATGGAAAAAGAAAAGTCACAATGACATTGTAAAATTGATATCAACTAACATAGCAAAAGATTTATAACTTAAATAGCTAAATTTTTAAAGACAAATAAAAAAGACACTAGCATCATTTTCACACTGCTTACCCACATTGCATGGAGGCAAAGTGAGGGAGAAGAAGCTACCAGAACAAAATGAATTAGATAATTTCTGCCTTTTATGCATGTCAAAATAAAAGACAATAACATAAAATTCACAAACATATTATTAACACAGTAAAATAAACAAAACTTCGGAGTACATTTTTAACTCCGTAACACATGCATCAGGACAATAGTCAAAGACAATTTCACACACCAATAAAACAAACTCCTTGCAGACGATGTAACAAAAACTTATATGCAAATGAAATGAAAGGCAACTGTTGTTAACTTGTTTTGAAGTGTGCGTTGTGTATGTACGCCTCATCTGAGTCCGTAGTATTTCCTGTGAGTTATTAACCCAGAGCTGAGACATGACCCATCTTAATCAGCAGTATTTGGTGAGTTATTATCCCAGATCAGGGACCCGACTCATCAGTGTCTGCGGCATTTCTAGTACTGTAATTCACCTTCTGTTTTTTTTTTTTTTGGAGGAGTGTGGGGGTGGGGGTGGTGTTTCAGTGAGTTTGCTAACTTGTGGGCATAGCTGTAGTTTGTCATATATGGAGGCCCATTTCTACCATGAAAGAGAAAATAAAAGCCCAACAGGAAGTCATAATTTCGACTTTTAAAGTCATAACTACGAGAATGAAAGTTATAATTATGAGATTTAGTCACAATTATGGGAATAAAAGTCATAATTTTGACTTTTAAAGTCATAATTGTGACTTTTAAAGTCATAATTTTGACTTTTAAAGGCATAATTATGAGAATAAAAGTCATACTTTTGAGTTTTAAAGTCATAATTACAAGAATAAAAGTCATATTTATGAGTTTTAAACTCATAATTATGACTTTTATTCTCTAAATTATGACTTTAAAACTCGTACCGGTAATTATGACTAAAACTCAAAATTATGACTTTTGTTCTTGTAATTATGACATTAAAAGTCAAAATTATGATTTTAAAAGTCGAAATTGTGACTTTTATTCTTATAATTATGACTTTAAAACTCATAATTATAACGTTTATTCTTATGACTCATAATTATTACTTTAAAACTTGAAATTATTACTTTAAAACTCAAAATTATGACTTTTATTCTTGTAATTGTGACTTTAAAAGTTGAAATTGTGATTTTAACAGAAAATTATGACTTTTATTCTCATAATTATGACTTTAAAACTCGAAATTATGACTTTTATTCCCATAATATGTCATTAAAACTCACAATTATGACTTTTATTCTCGTAATTAGGACGATAAAACTCAAAATTATGACTTGTACTTTATTCCCATAATTATGACTTTAAAACTAGAAATGATGACTGTTATTCTCATAATTATGACTTTGCAAGTTGAAATTATGACTTCCTGTTGGGCTTTTATTTTTTCTTCCATAATGGAAATGGGCTTCCATAGTCAGAGGACATGTAGGATCTGGGTTGATTTAGATGTTGGATTTGTGGGTCCTGATTCAGTGTGAGGATTTGGATCTTTAACCAGGTGAGTCAGTAACCAACAAGCTCTAGAGAAGAGTCATGCATAGGTTTAGTACGTAATAGTAGTCTACCAGTGCAGAACTCAGCTGGTCGGTTACTGACCTATAACATGCTATCAACCTAGTTAGCATGTAACCTAGGTTATATATTAATTCAGTCATTCAGCTTTTTAAGCATTACAGTATATCTAAGTATGTAAGGTACTTCCAGATATTTTTTTTATTCCATCTTCAATATATGGTAGCACATTGGACACAATTTTCCTATATTGGCACAAGTTGTCTAAAACATTATGGGGTGAGAGGGCCTTTGGAAAACAGACAGATGAAAAGTTTAAAGAAGTTCCGATATTAAGAAAGTTAATTCTCAATAGTCCAGGTATCAAATCCGCTCATTCTCAATCAGTTCATCTGGACAGTTTCTTTTTAGCAGAAACGTTTCACCCTCACTCCAGAGGGCTTCCTCAGTCAGAGTAGTCCAAAGCACACTGAAGTTAACCCACCAAGTAAGCAACTTATGTGGACCAACCAGTTTGCTGTAGCCAAGATGGTTTCTGGGGGCGTGTCCCTCGTCGACTCCTCCCAGGCAGGCAGACATGTCCAAAGTGGTTCAAGACAAGAAAGTTAATTCTCAATAGTCCAGGTATCAAATCCGCTCATTCTCAATCAGTTCATCTGGACAGTTTCTGTCCAGATGAACTGATTGAGAATGAGCGGAAGTTCCGATATATAGAGATCCAGTAGAGTGCTGTATGAATGGGTAAATGAGGACACAGATTGTAGTGTAAAGCTCTTTGAGTATCTTGATCAGATAGAAAGGGGCTATATAAGTACAGTCCATTTACCATATTTTCATATTTTTCTATTTCTTCTCTTATCTGTGAAACGCAAACAGCTGTCTGCATGTGTATGTGTGTTAGAGTTATAAGCCAAACACCAGGGTGATTTAAGCCATAGAGTGATGCGTCCTGATTTCTGTCACTTTGCTCAGCTCATTACATAGAGTGGTTCTCTAAAAAAGGCCATTCAAGAAGGAACAAACAAAAATAAACTAAGCACCTGCCATCTGTTCTCACGTACACACACCTGCATGACGGCACTTTCCTGACAACCCTTAAAATCTCATCATCTCACTTCACCTCATTTGCAAAGTGTGCATCTTTTGACCTGTGGTTTTGATCACAGTGTGTCAGCAAAGCAACACACTCGCCTTTCTTTGTCCCACTAACATAGAAACCGGGTCTTACCGCTCCACTCTATGCAATACAAATCAACTACATAACTGGCTTTTTTTTCATTTATTTATCTCTCGTAATAGCAACAAGTGGAGTCACTCAGAATATGCATGAGTGAAGACAGATTCATGAGTCGGAGAGGAAACGGAAGACAAAAGAGAACAGTCCGCATTATTTCAACAGCCTCTCAATATCACTGAACTAACAATAGCAGTGGCACGCCAAAACTAGTTAGCATGACAACTTGATCTGTGGAAATTTTGTTCGCAGGGAGAGTGCTGACAGACAGAAAAATGGCTGCTAGCAGTCTGGCAGATAGACCCAAAGACAGACAGTTTGGGTTCTTCAGTATCCCGTCCTCGCCTTCGCTCTGTCTTTGAATTCTTCTAGTTATTCATGAAGACAGAGGCTCACGCTCTCTGTTTATATATATATATATATATA
>JBBPBX010015916.1:0-11113 GCA_038048925.1 Garcialebias charrua
CCGGACGAAATGCAGCTAATTTGACCATTAAAGTGCATTTATTAAGTAAAAGTTCAACTGAGACACAACTTTGCTATAATCCTGAGCAAACAAATAATTGTTTTAGGTGCTTTTCTTGTTAAATTTCGAAGAAATGAGCAGCGTTCCTCCTTATTTTTTCCTCCCTCTGCATGCTCCTGGAGCACCGAGGCTGTGAATACTTTTGAAATGCAGCTGATTTGACTGTTTAAGTCCTTTTATCAAGCAAACATTAGACTGAGACACAACTTTACTATAAAGTCAAGCAAACAAATAATTGTTTTTAGGTGTTTATCTGGTTAAATTTCAAAGAAATGAACAGCGGCTCGTCCATCTGCACGTGCACACTTACGCAAATCGGGTTTTGAAATGCAGCTGATTTAATCTTCAAAGTGCATTTATTAAGGAAAAGTTAGACTGATACACACCTTTACTATAATTTCAAGCAAACAAATAATTGTTTTTAAGTATTAATCTTGTTAAATTCTTGTTAAAGGCCTCCCGTGCACGCTCCGGTGGCCGCCATTTGGCAGCCCATTGATTTTTGGCACAACATCGGTCCACATTTCTGGGTTCGGCCCACATTTTCAGGTTGCCAGCAGTGACGAGTAACAAACGCGACACGTCGGCGGTGACACATAATACATGCGATGTATACGGCGAAGTGACATACAGTATTCATGGATTTTTCCACTTCTGAAATTGCCAAAAAGACGCCGAATGGAGCATAAAAAGTTGACGTTATTAGAAAGAAGAACAAAAGGTGGAAATTAGCACAAAAATAGTAGAAAAAAAAGGCTAAAATTAGCAGAAAATACCAGTACATAAAAGGTTGCTGATAACGCAGAAAAAAAATTAAATTAGCAGAAAGAAGCTGAAAAGAGCTGAACTAGAACAAATGCTGAAATGAAATGAACAGAAAACAAAAATGGGATGCTTTAGAAGAGGGGTGCCCAATATGTCGATTGTGATCTACTGGTCGATCACAAAGGCATTATGAGCAGATCACATGGCATAAAAAATAAAAATATAAAAAATAAAAATAGACGTCAGCTTCCTCACTATGAAATCTGTCACTTGACATACAGGGCAGCCAGTCTGAGGCCCTGTTTAGGCTACAGTGGCCATTCATTTACACAACAACAGCCCTCATTACGGGACTGCCCCCCCCCCCAGCTGCGATCAAAAGTTTTTCTGTGCCAACAACAGTTATAATAAATGGCAGAGAGCAGAGTGTTTTTTGTGCTGCTCACCCCTTTTCAGCATGGAGAAAAACTAATAAACTCCAGGGTCCAAAGAGACGTTAGTGTATTCACCAGTTTGGAGTAAGAACTGATTGTGCAGACGCTGCATACACAATGAATGCAGCTAAGCTGCATCAGGGTTGCCAGATAAATTAAAAATGTCTCAATTACCCCCTCCTTTTCTGTGCACATGTTCAACAAACGCAACACACACCTCAACTTTATCTTTACTCAGCACATATGACAGTTTAGATCAAAATACCACAATTTTAAAGCCACAGTACTATAGTTCATCATGTCTTATCTGGCAACTCGACTGATATGGAAACTACAGTGTTTTTGTGTAAACCCGCTCATTTTTTGTTTAATACACCCAATAAACATTGAAAAAGCACTAACGAGAGGTTCTTGTGTAAACGGGGTGGATCACTTTGACTTGGTCATTTTAAAAGGAGCTGAAAAAGTGTGGGCACCCCTGCTTTAGAAGCAGAAGATAAGACAATTAAAAAAAACTTCTTGAAGATGTTTGACTTTGTTAATCTTGTTAGTTTGCACTTTGCAGAGGTTTGGTTCCTCAAATAACATTAGCTGGTGCTAGCTGCCTGATGCTAATAGCTGTTGTTAGCTACTGTCGTTTGTGCTAATTCAACAAATCAGTCGTTTTAATCCAGTTTTGAGTAGACACGGTCAAACTGATAACCCTGTTGAGATACAACTTTGGTTCAGTCCAGATTTGACCAGTGCTGGGTTAGAAACTGGGATGTTTTTATTTCATTTTATTTTATTTTAACCCAACAATGTTTAATTCATTATCTTTTTGACTTCAACCAGCTTCCATAGCTGTATCCTGTCTGGTCTTTTCTGCTTTAAAGTGCCTGTGATGTATTTTAGTACAAAACAAATTTGTTTTTGGAAAAATAACAAATAATGTATTGCAAACAATATTTCGTGCCGCTGAGATGAAAAGTTGTTGACATTCTCATGCACAATAACAGGAAGTGATGTCAAAGGGGAATGCCTGCATGTGAACAAGGCATTTCTACCGTGGTTAAGACACCAGCAAATGATTTTGAGTCACTTATCAGAGAGAGATGAAGAGTCAGAGTTTAATTAATATTGTTTCAATTAACAAAGACTGGAAGTTCTCCTTTGATCTCATTTCCTGTTTCACTTTGACAGTGCCAAGTTAAAAAGAAACGCCAGTCACGTGACCAAATGGGTGAAATCTGTGTATTAAGCCAAGTTTCTTAAATGTTAGGATGTTTTCTTCCACTTTTTGTATTTGTAGGATATTCATGTAGTCAGCTGCAGACACGAGAAGTGTGCTGCTGTTTGTGTGAAGCAGCTCCACTTCCTAAAGTTTAAATTGTTAGTTCAGATCTTTTGAAGTGGGGTTCTGCAGAAAAGTTATCAACAACTAACATCTTAGGAAACTTTGAACAAGTTTCAGCTGCACCAGTTCTTAGGTAAATATTTGATAAATTGACAGAGTGATAGCCTTTATTGTGCTTTTAGTGTCTGTTGGCTGCGGCAGCCATCTTGAATTGGGTTGACTCCAAAAATTAATTGGTTGTAGACGTTCAACAATAATGACTTTTTAAGCGTTTTCATAAAATTCTCATGCTTTGCTAGCCTGGTTAAAACCAGACCCTTGTCCTTCACTTCGCTTTGTACTAGGGTCTGGGACTTCTCCCATAGACAACGATTTCTCCGGTAGATTTTTGACCGGACCAATCAGAGAACAGAAGGCGGAGTTTTGAACGACGTCGACTGACGTCGTCAGTTAAAATGGCTGCCGCCACGAAGGAATTTTCATGAAAACAAGGTAAAAAACTATTATTTCTTTGCTGAGAAAAAATATATTTCTTAGCTGACGTTATATCAGAAGTGTTCCTGAGCTTAACAGTTCCTAAATCAATTCACGAAATGGTCAAATCTGCTGGATTTAAATTGTTTCGGTTTGACATTTTCCAAACAGCCTCGGGTGCGCTACGAAAATAAATGATAAAAAATCGAATTTTATCTCAAATGTTTCATCTAGGCCAACAGTCAGTAAATTAGAGCCATATAATTACACACTGGTAGCAGAAAAAATATCCACCGAGTGGTTTCTGAGCTATTTATCTGAATAGCCTGGACCTCGCCAGGCTAAACTAACAAAACTCCGCCTTCTGTTCTCTGATTGGTCCGGTCAAAAATCGACCGGAGAAATCCTTGTCTATGGGACAAGTCCCAGACCCTAGTACTGTACAAAGCGAAGTGAAGGACAAGGGTCTGGTTTTAACCAGGCTAATGCTTTGCTAACACTGGCAAAAAAAACACATTATTGCCCATTTTATGCCACTCAGAATGAACTGAATCATCAGTTTAAGAATGAATTTTTTTTAAAATCCAAAACTCTGAACAGATCTATCATTAACGCATTAATCCTTTTAATATCAGTGCCAGTTCCAGGTGAGGAGGAAGGCGACGGCTATGAGACGGATCACCAGGACTACTGCGAGGTGTGCCAGCAGGGGGGTGAGATCATCCTGTGTGACACGTGTCCTCGAGCGTATCACCTGGTTTGCCTTGAGCCTGAGCTGGACAAGGCTCCCGAGGGAAAGTGGAGCTGCCCCCACTGTGTGAGTATGACATGCTGAACACTCTGCTGCTCCTTTTATTCACAGCTCTGTGTACTGACGCTTAATGTCTCATAGACCTGCCTCTGTAAACAGTAGGCCCAGCTTTGCAGTAACTTGAAGAGCACTTCAGTGCATGTTATACATCAAACCGTACAGCTTGATCTGGACTGAGTGACTGCTAGTAGGGGTACATCAGTCGATGTAGACAAAAAAGCAAACAAATGCAATTACTTTCGCCATTAAATAACATTTGGGTTTAGGCGAAATGGGGGAAAACCCCTCTTTGGAGCTCCGTAGTTCAGACAAGGCAGTAGAAACATTGTTTAAAGTTTGTGTCACAGAAAGTTGGATTTACGTGAGTGAACTGATATTTTGACAGCTTTTACCATTTTTATGTACCGTAGTTGCAGTTTAAGTTGTATGATTTTTTTGATGACTTTATACAGAAGGTTTACCTGACATGTGGCATTAATATACACACTTACCGGTACTACTATCTTATCTCTTATCTTACTCTTGAACCGTCTGAAATATTCAAATCTCAAGCAAACAAATTGTTACTCCCACAGATTTATTATTGCATCTAGAAATTATACATCAGAACAAATCAGTCAGAGAAAGGTAACTGGATGGTTGAACAGAAAAGCTGCTTCTAGCCTCCTCACTGCTTCCCCCGAGTTTGGGCTGTAGCGGTGGCGTCTCCCCACTTCTCACAAACATCCAGGCTGGACAAGAGGTTCCCTCATCATCATCACCTCCTGCCGTGTCCTGTACAGTGGAAGAAAATGTCTCTTAAGGGCTGCTACAAACTGAGGTTCATCAAACTACAGTATATAGCAGACATCTGTTGAATATAAAAAGTTTATATTGTCTGATATTTAACAGGTTTGACTTCAGCTCAACTTTTGTACACAAGCTTGACTTAAAATAACTTTTGCTTCAAAACTGAGTAATTCCTAAGTAGATTTTCAAAAGTGATGTTCTTTGGAATAATGATCAGACACACGACTGTTCAAGTTCCACTTGTGCATTTCCTTCTTGAGTATGAAGAACTTTCTGGTTTTAGATCTTACTGCATCAGAGCATTTTTCTGCGGGACCCATTTCTTTTTAATGAGTTTTAACAAGTAGCAAAGATTCAGATTGCAGCTAAATGCTCAAACCCAACAATAACTGGTCATGTCCCACATCAAGACAACCGTCAACATCAACGAGGACCCTCATCAATATGCATACCGCGAGAACCGATCAACAGAGGACGCCATCTCTTCCGTGGTCCACACTGCTCTCACCCACCTGGATCAGAAGGACTCATACGTGCGTCTGCTCTTTGTGGACTTCACATCTGCCTTCAACACCATGATCCCCCAAACTCTGATAGACAAACTATCTACACTTGGACTAAGCCCCTCCATTTGTAACTGGGTACTAGACTTCTTAACAGACAGACCACAGTCCGTGAAGATTCACAACTTCTCCTCCTCCACCATAACCCTCAGCACTGGCTCTCCTCAAGGATGTGTGCTGAGCCCCCTTCTGTTCACTCTGCTCACATATGATTGTACAGCCACACTTCCAGGCTGTCATATTGTTAAGTTTGCAGATGATACAGCGGTGGTGGGATGCATCACAAACAATGATGAGTCCAGCTACAGACAGGAGGTGGAACACCTGGAGAGCTGGTGCAAAGAGAATAATCTTCACATGAATGTGAAGAAGACAAAGGAGATGATTGTGGACTTCAGAAGGAACAAACACACCCACGCCCCACTGAAAATAGGTGGATCTGCAGTGGAAGTGGTCTCCAGCTACAAATACTTGGGTGTACACTTGAATGATAACCTCAGCTGGAGCAACAACACCACCAGCCTGATCAAGAAAGGTCATCAAAGACTCTACTTCCTCAGACGACTGAGACGTGCTGGTCTGAGCAGCCCAGTTCTCACCTCGTTCTACAGGTGTGCAGTGGAGAGCGTCCTGTGCTCCAGCATCAACGTGTGGCATGGAGGCTGCACAGTTGCAGAGAGGAAAGCTCTACAGAGAGTGGTGAAGGCTGCACAGAAGTCTGTTGGAGTCAGTCTCCCCACCATCACAGACATTTACACCTCCAGATGCAGGAAAAGAGCCACCTGCATCATGAAAGACCTCACTCACCCAGCACACTCACTCTTTGCCCCACTCCCCTCAGGACGGAGGTTGAGGAGCATCAAATGTAGAACCACTAGACTGAGGAACAGCTTCTACCCTGAGGCTGTTAGACTCATGAATGAATAAATAAAAATAAAATAAAAATAAACACTGCAAAATATCACATCATGCTGATGCTGATCTGTTTTCTTGTTGCTGTGTTCATCTGTGACCATCTGCTCATACAGACTCATGTTCGTGCTGCTGTTTATAATGATGTTTTTCCACTATATTAGGGCTTAGTGTATTACTAGTTGATGTTTTTCTTAGTTAATTCTAGATGTTATTACTGTTTTTCTCTTGCATTTGTTGTTGGATGTAACTGGGACCTCGTGTACATAATCTCGTTTTCATCACATGTACCACATGCGGTGCAAATGACAATAAAGACTCTCTGACTCTGACTCTGACTCTGAATTGAATAATAATCTGTAAGAATAAAGCCTTTGTTAAACACATAACGTTTAGAAAACACTTTTGTAAGATCTAAGTGTTGAGAGGCATATCAGTCAGGAATGGTAATATAATATAAGCATTAGATAAAGGCTAGCATTAGCATGCTAGCTCCACAAACAAATTCACCAGTTGCCACTTTTAGAATAAACAGTCACCGGAAGGCTTTTTTCACAAACAGCCATATAAAAGTTGAGAGGCATATCAGTCAGAAATGCAAATAGACTACTACAACTTTTTGCCATAAGTGTTGACGTGATGGATGTCGTAGCGGGGCTCAATAACTTTAAAGCTGGCGCATCAACAACATTCGGGCATAGATCCAGAGCTTTAAAAATTCCTACAGCTTGTGTTATTGCTCTGGACTGATCTGAATGACCTGATAAAGGTTGTTTAAATGCTGCTGCTGCTATCTGTCTTTGCAACAAGCTGCTTTTCTTGCTTGTAGAAGACGTTCACATTCGGATAATGTTGTTTCAAGCGCGTTAAGTTAGATGTGTTGCCTGCTGCAGATCCAATCTCCGTGAAACGTCCACACACAGCTTTGAATTTGTTCACTTGTCTTTTAACAAGAAAGCCATAATGTTCCCAAACAGAAAACCGCAACCACAGAAATAAATACGTTTACGTTTAAATTGTTTGTGTCTATGACTGCAACGAGATGCTAGGCTGCTATGCTACGTTCTGCAAGATAATAGCTCCGTGCTGAAACACGCTTAGGAATTTTAGTTTTGTGGCGTAAAATCTCTTGTTATTAAAATTTAATGAGTGAAAAAATGACCAAAATTGTATGCACTGGACCAAACCGAACGTGCCTCGCCGAAACAGTTCGGTACACCCACATGTACTGTTACACCTTTAGAGATTGTTGTTGCTGAAGACAAATCTTCAAGTTACTAAATACAAGAACTCAGTTCTATTTCATCCCTCCTGACTGCCAGAGGGCGGTGCTGAAAGCACTGAATGTTCCCTTCGCACATGCACTGTTCGAGTAATAATATCAAAAAAGTCACAGGTGTGACACAGATGACCAATCAGATGTTATATAGCCTGCGTCATTCAGCCCAGGCTGGGGGTCAGGTCTAATGCTTGCATGTCATCTTAACTAATGACATAAATCCATCCATCCATCCATCTTCTTCCGCTTATCCGGGGTCGGGTCGCGGGGGTAGCAGCCTAAGTAGGGAGGCCCAGACTTCCCTCTCCCCAGCCACTTGGAGCAGCTCCTCCGGGGGAATCCCAAGGCGTTCCCAGGCCAGCCGAGAAACATAGTCCCTCCAGCGCGTCCTGGGTCTTCCTCTGGGTCTCCTCCCGGTGGGACGTGCCCGGAACACCTCACCAGGGAGGCGTCCAGGAGGCATCCTAACCAGATGCCCGAGCCACCTCAACTGGCTCCTCTCGATGTGGAGAAGCAGCGGCTCTACTCCGAGTCCCTCCCGGATGACTGAGCTTCTCACCCTATCTCTAAGGGAGAGTCCAGCCACCCTGCGGAGAAAACTCATTTCAGCCGCTTGTATCCGAGATCTTGTTCTTTCGGTCATAACCCAAAGCTCATGACCATAGATGAGGGTGGGAACGTAGATCGATCGGTAAATTGAGAGCTTTGCCTTTTGACTCAGCTCTCTCTTCACCACGACAGACCGGTACAGCGCCCGCTTCACTGCGGACGCTGCACCTATCCGCCTATCGATCTCACGCTCCAGTTTTCCCTCATTCGTGAACAAGATCCCGAGATACTTAAACTCCTCCACTTGGGGCAGGACCTCCTCCCCGACCCGGAGAGGGCATGCTACCCTTTTCCGGCTCAAGACCATGGCCTCGGATTTGGAGGAACTGATCCTCATCCCGGCCGCATCGCATTCAGCTGCAAACCGCTCCAGCGAAAGCTGTAGATCACGAGCTGATGAAGCCAATAGGACCACATCATCTGCAAAAAACAGAGAAGCGATTCTAAGGTCACCAAAACGGATCCTCTCAACACCTTGGCTGCGCCTAGAAATTCTGTCCATAAAAGTTATGAACAGAATCGGTGACAAAGGGCAACCTTGGCGGAGTCCAACTCTCACCGGAAACGAGCCTGACTTACTGCCGGCAATGCGGACCAAGCTCTGACACCGGTCGTACAGGGACCTAACAGCCCTTATCAAAGGGCCTGGTACCCCATACTCCCGGAGTACCCCCCACAGAACCCCCCGAGGGACGCGGTCGAATGCCTTCTCCAAGTCCACAAAACACATGTAAACTGGTTGGGCAAACTCCCACGCACCCTCCAGGACCCTGCTGAGGGTGTAGAGCTGGTCCAGTGTTCCACGACCAGGACGAAAACCACACTGCTCCTCCTGAATCCGAGGTTCGACTATCCGACGGACCCTCCTCTCCAGAACCCCTGAATAGACCTTACCAGGGAGGCTTAAGAGTGTGATCCCCCTATAGTTGGAACACACCCTACGGTCCCCCTTTTTAAATAGGGGAACCACCACCCCAGTCTGCCAATCCAAGGGAACTGCCCCCGATGTCCACGCGATATTGCAGAGTCGCGTAAGCCAACACAACCCTACAACATCCAGAGCCCTAAGGAACTCCGGGCGAATCTCATCCACCCCCGGAGCCTTGCCACCGCGGAGCTTTTTAACCACCTCGGCGACCTCAGCACCAGAGATCGGAGAACCCGACCCAAAGTCCCCAGGCTCTGCTTCCTCAGTGGAAGACGTGCCAGTAGGATTGAGGAGGTCTTCGAAGTATTCCGCCCACCGACTCACAACATCCCGAGTTGAGGTCAGCAGCACGCCACCTCCACCATAAATGGTGTTGGTCTCGTACCTCTTTCCCCCCCTGAGACGCCGGATGGTGGACCAGAATCGCCTCGAAGCCGTACGGAAGTCATTCTCCATGGCCTCTCCGAACTCCTCCCACGCCCGAGTTTTTGCCTCAGCAACCACCCGAGCCGCATGCCGCTTGGACTGCCGGTACCTATCAGCTGCTTCCGGGGTCCCACAAGCCAAAAAGGCCCAATAGGACTCCTTCTTCAGCCTGACAGCATCCCTCACTGCCGGTGTCCACCACCGGGTTCGAGGGTTGCCACCTCGACAGGCACCAACAACCTTGCGGCCACAGCTCCGATAAGCTGCCTCGACAATAGAGGCGCGGAACACGGCCCACTCGGACTCCATGTCCCCCGCCTCCCTCGGAACGTGTTCAAAGCTCTCCCGGAGGTGGGAGTTAAAGCTCCGTCTTACGGGAGACTCTGCCAGACGTTCCCAGCAGACCCTCACGATACGTTTGGGTCTGCCAGGTCTGACCGGCATCCTCCCCCACCATCGGAGCCAACTCACCACCAGGTAGTGGTCAGTAGACAGCTCCGCCCCTCTCCTCACCCGAGTGTCCAAGACATGCGGCCGCAGATCAGATGAGACGACAACAAAGTCGATCATCGAACTGCGACCTAGGGTGTCCTGGTGCCAAGAGCACATATGCAAACAGAAAACCGCAACCACAGAAATAAATACGTTTACGTTTAAATTGTTTGTGTCTATGACTGCAACGAGATGCTAGGCTGCTATGCTACGTTCTGCAAGATAATAGCTCCGTGCTGAAACACGCTTAGGAATTTTAGTTTTGTGGCGTAAAATCTCTTGTTAATAAAATTTAATGAGTGAAAAAATGACCAAAATTGTATGCACTGGACCAAACCGAACGTGCCTCACCGAAACAGTTCGGTACACCCACATGTACTGTTACACCTTTAGAGATTGTTGTTGCTGAAGACAAATCTTCAAGTTACTAAATACAAGAACTCAGTTCTATTTCATCCCTCCTGACTGCCAGAGGGCGGTGCTGAAAGCACTGAATGTTCCCTTCGCACATGCACTGTTCGAGTAATAATATCAAAAAAGTCACAGGTGTGACACAGATGACCAATCAGATGTTATATAGCCTGCGTCATTCAGCCCAGGCTGGGGGTCAGGTCTAATGCTTGCATGTCATCTTAACTAATGACATAAATCAGTGATTTTAACAAAAAAAATACGAGTGGCGCAAATTAGCAACATGAGGTTTGGCAGAGCCAGCACGTACTTTTCTAAGTAAATTAAGAGTTCTTATTCATAAACAAAGGCGATCCGTGCGACCCAGAAGTATTCCTTTTAGCGCATACGTAAATAAGCTGACACTACGGATCATGCTTCTTCTGTAACAGATTGGGCAGTGACACGTAGTCATAAAAATGGATCTTTGCGTGGATGATGGGTTTTCAAACCAAACCCTTGCAGCAAGCATACTAAAAGGAATCACACACAAGAAACAAGAGTTAGCATTTTGTGTAGAACTTTGCAAAGTGGGACCGTCCCCTTAAACAGGCGAACGAGTCCACTTTACAAATGGCCGTCTCAGCCTTTTATTCACTCAGTGGGTAGGCAGTTTACAAGAAAAACAGTTTCAGACAGTTTTCAACAATAGATGTATCTCAGTTTTGGCCAAGTCAGGAACAACAGATCTTGAATCAAAGAAAACATTCTTTTGGTGCTTCTGTTTTTGAGTAAACAAGTATTGTGTAAGACAAATGTTTCTCAGGGAGTGAACAGATACTTGT
>JBBPBX010015916.1:11269-48824 GCA_038048925.1 Garcialebias charrua
CATGCCTTGCAGGCATCCGCTTCGAGTTTAATCTGTTTAATCCGAACGTGTGTACAGCAAGATACACGGTGCGGGGCAGAGAGAACTTCCGGGTCAGACCACTTGTCCAAAATGAAATCATGATTGTACACATGAAATCATTAGAGATGCTCGATATTGACTTTTTTGCCGATATTCGATATGCCGATATTGTTTAACACTTAATTTCTGAATACGATATTAACCGATATTACAAACCGATATTAAGGTGAAATTATATATCTCCTGTCAGGGACATTTTGTCTGCTTTATTGTGTTGCCCCACTGGATACATTCCATAGGCAAACAGTCTGTAGAAAATAAGAACCATTTCAACTGAAGTTATGGAAAAACTGCCATATTTATTTTTTAAAAAATTCTTAAACAATAGGTTGGATCATGCTCTCCCTGAGATAATCCTGACAATACCCACTATAGCTAGGACAAATTTGACTTAACAAATAAAATTAAACATTGTAGCTGTAAAAGTGCTTGGAACATGTAATGTCAACTAAAATAACAAGTAAAATGTACAGCCTACTATAATTTTTCATTGTTAAATAAAATGTGGCTGGCAACAATAACATTTTGAAAACTGCACATTTCTATGAGGTACAAACAACACTTGAGAAATGAGGTAAACTGCAAAGAAAAGAAACAAAAGTGCACAAATATGGACAGCCTTGTCTCTGGACCCCAAGCGTTGTTGCCAAACCCAGGTGTTATTTTATCGGGCTTTTGTTATCGGAAGAGAAACCGATACCGATATGTAGAGATTTTACATTTTTATGCCAATATCGGTCCGATAATATCGGTAGGCCGATATTATCGGACATCCCTAGAAATCATGTGTACAATTCCGATCACAAAATCTGAAATTGGATTACGCGTCGTTATCCGATTTTTCGTTTTGTTTAATAAGCGGAAAATGAAAAAACAAGTGTGATTTTTTTTTTCCATTTTTTTGTTTCAAAGGAAAAAACGAACTGCCTGAATGTACACGTACCCTCATGCTCTCCCTCTTAGTCTTCCTGTCGTCTCTGCTGCCAACAAAGACACGAGCAGCAAAAGTCTGAACTCTTCTCCTGTTTGTGCTTTCTCAGGAAAAAGAGGGGATCCAGTGGGAGGCGAAAGATGAAGACTTTGAGGACTTTGAGGAGGACAGCGAGGACAGAGTCATATCCGAGGTGGGTGCAGGGGCCCCCACGGGCGCAGAGGAGGAAGACGACGACCACATGGAGTTCTGCCGGGTGTGCAAGGACGGAGGAGAGCTGCTGTGCTGCGACACGTGCACGTCGTCCTACCACATTCACTGCCTGAACCCGCCGCTGCCCGAGATCCCCAACGGAGAGTGGCTGTGTCCTCGCTGCACGGTCAGTCGCTCCGAAGCTTCTTTTAGTTTCACACTTTGTTCAAACGTCGACGCAGTGACTTTTGTGTTTTTATCTCTGTGACATGTTTGGAGAGCGACAGTTCAAGTCTGATTTGTAATAATTCTCCTGCTCCAGTGCCCGCATATCAAAGGGCGGGTGCAGAAGATCCTCCATTGGCGGTGGGGTGAGCCTCCGCTTCCCATTCCTGTCCCGCCTCCTCCTGACGCCCTCCCCGATGCCCCCCCGCCGCCCCCAATGAAGGGCAGAGCTGAGAGGGAGTTTTTCGTGAAGCTGACCAGCCAGTCGTACTGGCACTGCACCTGGATCACCGAGCTGCAGGTGAGACAGCAAGTGATTAAAAACAGCAACAAAGGAAGAATGAAACACATTAATTTGACGTTTTATTTATTTATTTTTGCAGTTTAAAACACAAATGATTATCCTCACCACGATAACAGTCTGTGAGAGAATCTTTAAAGGTGGCGTGACAGCATATTTGAACTTTGCATAAATTGGCACAACATACAGTATATATCTTTTATCATTCAACTATGTTTGTTGTTGCAAATAAAATGATAATTTAATGAAAATTTGTTTGAAAAGTGAGTTTAAAATTTGCGCTGTGTTTCTTCACGGGACATCCGGGTACTTCCGCTTGCTACTTTTGTGACGTCATCACAGGAATTTCAGTCTGCGGCTGCGTATAGAACGCAGATTCATTTTCTGCACGTTCGGCTATTTTTTTCTTGTATAACTTGAAAAATGCCGTTACGTTGGGTCGCATTTGGGTGTTCTAATATCATCAGTGAACAAGTGAGCCTTATCACTTACCCAAAAGATGAAAAACTTCCTCAAGACTGGACAAAACAAACAAAGCTGTTCCCCTCGGAGCCCCCCTCGCGCCACCCGAATGGTAAGGCAGAACCTGCTGTTTCTTGTTCAACCCCCTGAACTAACCAAACTGAAGACAAATCGCTCAAATCTAAACTTAGGGCCAGTTTACACGGCGCGTATTTTGAGTGTAACCGCTACTTTCTCTTTGCGACTTTGCTTATCGCCTACACGACGCTGCTGGCCCCCCTCGATGACACCGATACTTTTCTGACCCTGCTCTCAAGGTGGAAGTTTTTCGCTGACCCCCCGCTGATAATGTAAACATCTCCCGTGGAGCTTTTGTGTCAACCACATGCGCGCAGCCCGCATGCGCGGACAGTCTGACATTTCACGTGTCACGTTGCAAAATATAACAGTTTAACAATAATAAACAGTATTTATGTTGGCGTGGGAGATGTAAATTTATCTGAACTACAGTATCTATCTGGACTCGTTACATTTTTTAAACAGTGCGTAACGTGCTGTGAAAATGAAGACACCAGGTTTATTTTTTATTTATTTATTTATTCAGCACCACAAAGTTTAAACACAAACACTGAGAATTAAACTGAACACACTATTAAAACACGTGAACCGAACTGTAACTACGTTAATGAACTGGACTCTTGCTGTGTGTTCATCTGGACCCATCAGAACCGCCGAACCATCAGCCTGTCAACGACAGCTTCTCCACCTGGCAGAAATAAATAAATAAAAACTCAGTTGTTGTGTGATCAAAGTAAACACAAGCAAACATTATATTAAGAACGTTGATTTACCTGCTGTAAGTCAGCTGTTTATCACGGAGTAAAGTCCGGTTCTGGTCCACAGTCCACTCAGCGGTTCTGGTCCACAGTCTCAGCGTCTGGTGTGCAGCTTGTTAGATGAAGCGGGTCCCACTGACTCAAATCTGTTGACTCTTATCCAAATTCCAGCTTTAACTTGTTGTTAACTTGTTGACAACAACTTGTAGTTAGCTGATTTTAGCCAGAGAGGAAAACAGACGAGGCAGCTGCTCTGTTTACCTCAGGCAGCGCATGCGCAGTAGTGAAGGTTCCAAAAATCACAGCGCCATCTAAAGGCCCAGCATGGTAACTACAGTGAAATCATGAGGACGGGGGGTGGAGGGGGAGAGAGTCGTATCCACAGAATTCGACCGTGTCAACGCAAAACTTTTCACCTAATTAACATACCCAAAACATCCGTTTCCCCCACACAGTGTCCGTGTAAACAGGGCCTTACAGGAGACCTCAGGCAGACCGGAGCAGAGGAGGTCAGGAGGAGCTAATATGCTAACTCTGGACCGCGCGTGGAAATACAGGAGACCTTATTGTTTTGAGCGGAGGTACAGCTGAGTAACGAGCTAACATGCTAGCAACGAGCTAACATGCTAACAGACGTTGCTGTAAATGCTGTGAAGCTGCAGGAAGCTCACCAGCTCCCAGTAAGAAATTAACTCTTTTTCCCCCTTCATTATGGCTCCGAATGTATGTGTTTTTTCATAAGTATGTAGGGTAATGTGTTAGGATAGGCGAAGTGCTTGGTATACAGTACTGTATGTATGAGGGGCCGTTTGGACGTATTTTCCAACTTACGACGATTTCCGTGTTACAAACGGGCATAGGAACGGAACTGCGTCGTAACTCGGGGACCACCTTATTTACTTGTACCTGTACAGTATAATATATAAATGCGTACATAAACTGTTTCACGTTTGAATGATTATATTTAAATTTATTATGTTACCTAGTTCTTTTATGGGTAAATAATGGGTTATTCTAAGAGTTTACACATATCATTGTGAGTTTAGTCTTGTAAAGTTACAGTTTTGTCCTTCTGGTCCCAGAGCTACAACATTTAATGAGGTGTGGTCATATAATGTCTCTGGATTTGTTGCTTTATTGTTAACTCATGTTTTTAATCTCAACACCCTTCTATTGACTCAGGTGACCTATGTTCTTCAGGAGGATCTTGGAGTTCTGACCGCCCTGCCTGGAGACACCTACACTGTGTTCCACCTCCTCACCTCAGACCTCCTCTCCTGGACGGGCTCAGCCACTCAAATGCTGCTGGATATCGGGGAGAGCTGCTTCTCCAGTGCTTACTACTGCATCACCTCGATGCTGGAGGCCCTGCTGAGCAGCTGCCACACGGGGGTCACAGGGATGGGCACACTGGCTGGGGACACGATGGGATTATGCGGGGATGTGCTGGATAATGCCTGGTCGGTCACCAGGTTCTTTGGAGGACAGCTGTGGGAGCAAACTGAGGGTTTTGTGGGAACGGTGATGTCAGAGCTGGGGGGTCAAGCTCAAGCTGTTGGCGGAGGGTTGGGAAAGCTAGCATGGAGAAGCAAAAATTGTGTGGAAAATGTGTTCAGGCTGGGAGGGGGGTTAATAATGGGGATGGTGGATGTGGTCGTCGGTGGAGTAAAAGAGGCCTTTGGTCGAGAGTCAGAATGAAGGATTAAATAAAGCCATACATAAACTTTCTTTAGCTACTTTTGGTTTGTAAATTTCATCAACACAAGGGAGAGGTTGAACAAAAATTTGAACATGATGTCATTTGATATGCCTTAGAAGGATTGTGTTGTTTTTTTAAAGCAAATGTAAAAATAAAAAATAAACTGATGTCGATTAAACTGTGGGTTGCCTGGAAAGCCGACTGCTTAAAAAAACCTGCTGTACCTGAAAGTTGTGGTTTATGAAAAGCTCTGTGCACAGTCTGCTTTCAGATTGAACTTCAACACTGTGTCCTTGTCCCACCTCTAGACTTGAATAAAAGAAAATGCTGGTTCACAAATGTAGCATGTCTTGTTTAGTTCATTTTTGTATCTCACTATTTTTATTGCAGTCAGATTCAGTGTATTAATTGTTTTAATACAATAAATTGCAAGAAAATGTGGGTAAAGAAATCAACAGATTACATTAGATTTTTAATTTTGCACAGAGGTGCTCAGAAGAGCAGCTATCACCCTGAACAAGCTGAGGCTCAGAGATGGTGTGTATGTAAAATACAGTGGAGAAAGTTTGTGAACCCTTTAGAATTTTCTATATTTTTGCATAAACATGACCTAAAACATCCGATTTTCACACAAGTCCTAAAATTAGTTAAAGTGAATCCAGTTAAACAAGTGCGACAAAAATATTATACTTCACCATTTATTTATGGAGGAAAATCATCCAATATTTCACATTTGTCAGTATGTGAACCTTTGATTTCAGTATCTGGTGTGACCCCCCTTTGCAGCAATAACTGTAACTAAATATTTCCAGTAACGGTTGATCAGTCCTGCACACCGGCTTGGAGGAATTTTAACCGTTACAGAACAAATTCAACTCTGGGATGTTGGTGGGTTCCTCACATTAACTGCTTGCTTCAGGTCCTTCCAAAACATTTCAATAGGATTAAGGTCAGGAATTTGACTTGGCCATTCCATAACATGAACTTTATTCTTCTTTAACCATTCTTTGGTAGTTCTAACAAGGTTGAGGCAAGTCCTCTGGATGGGTTCTTTGTTCAAACGTTTAAATTTTTATACAAAAGCTTCATCAGTCTGAGGCAACAGGAATGCAAATAAAGCATGATGAATTTATTCTTTATTCCTCCAAGAAGAAGCAAGAAGTCTGACCCACTGACTAAGGGCTCCCCAGCGCACATACGTCACTGTTAAACCATACTGATATAGAGACTTTGACACGTGTCCGCGGTCCTAATTATACCGGCGCTGAGCATCAAACGGACCCCTCACCTGGGAGGGCCTCCCAACTCATTGAAGTGCCGAGACGCAGAGGGAAAGGGTTGAAAATTGATTGTTGTCTTTTATTTGATCATTTTGGGGAGAACGGAGTATAAAATGTTTTATTAAAAAGGCTATATTCGTGAAAAGATGCTGCGTGAGCCTAATAGGTCGCAGTCACATGGGGCATGAGGCTATGTCGTGTTTTCCTTCCAAAAACAGATACTGTATAACCATCAGCCCCGGGGTTTTTTCCTCGTCATTTACACAGCATCTTAGGAAATAAAGCTCAAGTACTGAGTTTAAAATGTTAAACAGGGGGGAATGTTAAAGGCGTTTAAATTTCTTTATGTTTTATCATTTTAAACCTTACTGTGAGTTCATCAAGTGTCTTGAGTTTCACAGAGTTTACTGGGACCCTGTCCCCGTTTTTAATCGGTGCACAAGCTGATTGTCAGAAACTGTTCATGCCTGCACGATGAATTCACTAGTTTTCCAAGAACAGATAAACCCGTAATGTTCAACCTAGCTTTATACTGAGAAAATGTGATGAGATGAAACTGGTGTGCATGTTTGGCCCTGCTGATTTCTGTTTTGACTGTTACTCGCCTGAATAAAAGACAGACTCAAACTTCAGCAAGCTGGAGTTCATTCTGATCTGATCATTTATGGGATTGTCTTGTATTGTTTCTTTTGTAAAAAAAAATGAACACATTTAATAAACATAAACATCTTGGTCAGGATGAATTTCCCTCTTTGCAAAGAGCCGTTCAAAATCTCACTCTGTTGTCTTGTGTGAATTATTTCTTTAAAGGTTCAAGGGAAAAAAAACTATCAAGAAACTTGCAGAGTTTTTTTTTTTTTTTTTTTGCAACTTTCACACTTGCGGGATACAGTATATATATATTTTTTAATACCTCCCCTCCCCTTGTGTTTCTTTTTTTCTTAAACGAAAAAGCCGTGCCTCCCGAAGGCCGCAGCCTCAGACACCCCCGTCTCCCCATTTTTGTTTATGTTTTCTCGGACGGGCTGTACTAAATGTAATTTTGTTGTGCTTCGGTAGCTGTTTTTGATTTGTTTTTTAAATACCATTTTCTTTTAATTATTCTTCTCAATTTATATGCTTTATTTCATGATTGTCTACTGTTGTCATCATTCTTTGTTACAATCTTGTGAATGAGTCCATGAGGCTCAGTGGGACTAACCTGTATAAATAAAGGTTGAATGAATGAATAAAAAGCAACAAATAAATTTCACAGGTTGTATACATTCAAAAAATATAAAATAATACAAAAAATTAACATTGCAAATGTAGAGGTTTAAATTGTTAAAGTATAAAGTTGCTGAGCTAATTGAAGTTTTCATACTAGTATTTCTATGTGATTCTTTTTTTTCATTCAACCTTTATTTAGTCAGGTAAATCTTTTGAACCTCATGGGCTCATTTACGAAAGCGACCTGCTAAAACTAAAGAACAATGAACAGCAGTGGTAGAATTTCCTTAAACAATAAACAAACAAACAATAAACAATAGAAAACAAAAGAGAGAAAAAAACAAAAGAAAGTTTTTTTTTTATTATTATTATTTTTTTTAACAAAGTATCAAAAAACTAGCAAAACATTATAAGGTAGACGTATAAAATGTGATTCTTGACCTGCCATTATCTGTTCCTCTCAAACCCAGCCGGTCGACGCAGATGGCCGCTTGTCCTGAGCCTGGTTCTGCTAAAGGTTCTTTCCTCATGAGGGTTTTTCCTTTCCACTGTCGCCTTATGCTTGCTCATGATGGAGTTGAACTCAAATATCTGCTCCTCAGATAAACAGTGTTAAATTACAGTATTATTTTTGTATATGAATGTTTCTGCTCAGTGCCCTGAGATGACTTCTGTTGTGACTTGGTGCTATTTCAATAAACTCAATTGAAATTAATTGAACTCTAATTAGAGAGCGGAAGTAAGATTAAAACCCGGAAGTAGCCGGTCATTGCATCAGACGGCGCATGCGCAGAAACAGAGGACTCATGCTGCTGTGTGTGGATGCTAACCGAGCTGACGTTTCATTCAAAGGTGTGAGTTGGGTCTCGTGAAGCTTTTCAATAATTTATCGACGGATTTTTAAATAGTAACGTAACAAATCAATCCTAGGCTGTTGCGACGCTAACATAACTGACAGTAAAAAATACAGAGAAACTGCAGGTTTACTTAGTTTGACAGAAAAGCTAAAACTAGCTAGCTTGTCTTTTAGTTGACAGGTGGTAGAAACCGGCTGCAGATAGTGAAAACGAAACGATCTCAAAATCGTTCCGTCATAAATTCTGTCTTGGGTAGTCGCAGTATTATAACGACATTTTAATTGTATCTGATTTATTTACAAGTTTCTGCTTGTTTTGCTTAAGTCTGGATGGTGCTGCTCGGCTTACTGAACGTGCAAAGCAGACCAACTTTGATCTTTCAGTTTCACAGAAAATTGTTGTCTAAATCACCATGTGCTAAACCCTTCAGTGATCTCAGTATTGGAATAAACTGGCCTTAAACCAGCTCACCTTGCACATATTTCTGTTTCCTGCAGAGATGGCCACTCTGTATGTGTCCTCTCACCCAGAGGACTTCAGGAGTCTCCTGGCTCTCATCGCTGCAGAGTTTTGTCCATCCTCTCGGCCACAGATCATCTCAGAGGACCCACCGGCATCTCTGAATGCCCACTCCAGACCAGTCATGGTTCTTCCTGCAGGACAGGATGACCCAGTCCTGAGTGGGTCTGTTGCTGTGGCTTGGTACTTGGCTTTTCAGGGGAAGAGGGCAGGTTCTGATTTAAAGCAACAGAGCCAGGTGTGGCAGTGGCTCAGCTTTGCAGACAATGAGCTCATCCCTGTTTCCTGTGCTGTGACTTTCCCTTTGATGGGGGTGACGGGAGTGGACAAAAAGGTACCCTTGAAACATTTATAATCTTGAATTTATGTGTGAACTAACTAAAGATTATTGAGCATGCATCAGGAAACTAACTACTGTAAAGTCTTCTTGTTTTTATCTTTGCAGGCCCAGCAGAGTTCTCGAGCAGAGCTCATGCGTGTTCTAAAGGTTCTTGATCAGGCCTTGGCACCAATAACATTTTTGGTGGGAGAGAGCATTACCCTGGCTGATATGGCTGTAGCTACAGCTGTTCTTCTACCCTTCAAATATGTATGTATGTTGTGCAACACATTTACGTGATGTCCTTTCTCCTGCTGGTTTTACATGTTTTGTTGTCACTTTTGTTTTCAGGCGTTGGAACCTTCAGACAGGAACTCGGTAATCAATGTTACCCGATGGTTCACAACCTGCATTAATCAGCCACAGTTCTTGAAGGTTTTGGGGCAGATTGCACTTTGTGAGAAAGTGGGATCAGTGACGCTAAAAACAAATTCTGCTGGAAATACAATAGCTACAAATACCAGTCCCGCAGTGGACTGTACCAATGCCACGGCTAATGGTAAACAAATCTCATAAAGTGTTCATAAGTACTTGTGCAATATTTTGTGGACTGCTAAATTTAAACAAACTATTAAACTCAGTTTGGTCCGTTTCTTTTTGCAGGTCCACCAAAGACAGAAGCACAGCTGAAAAAAGAAGCAAAGAAGAGAGAAAAGCTGGAAAAGTTCCAACAGAAAAAGGAAACGGAGGCAAAGAAAAAGACTCAAACACCAACAGAGGTCAGGGGGGGGCTTCATTTAAAAAATGAAATTCTTGTAAAACGTTTGTGGTTTTGATTGTAACAAATGACTATTACACTTTATTTATTTGTTCATTTTTTTATGTAAGTTTATGTTTTCTTAACTTTTTTTTCCCACATAGAAAAAGGCCAAACCTGAGAAGAAAGAGCTTGGAGTGACTACATACGACATCTCCACCGCCGCTGGAGACAAAAAAGGTGATTAGTCCCATAGGACACTTTTGAACCACACAGATTTAAGAAATACAGATTTTTGCTCAGTAAAATAAAAACTACTGAGAAAACCACTTTAGATGTGTTTGTTTGTTTATTTGTGCAGTAGTAATTCATCTGTTGTGCATTTGCTTAGCCTTTTCTCAAGGTTACTTCTTCTGACAGCTGCTGTTGCAAAATTGTGTTTAGTAATCACAGATATACCTTTTGCTTGTCTTATATAGTGAATTACTTTGAAGTAGGAGCTACAAATGTGCACAAAATGAACTTTATAGATCTGTAGATGTCTTCATAGAAATACAAACTCGGATACCTTCCTGCCTTTAGTTTTAACTACAATGAAAAATTACTCAGAACTTTGAGTAAATGTGCATGTAATATAGGGTTTATACATACCATCTCTGTGTATAAACTGATTCAATTTTAGTCAAATAAAATACATATATACTCACAATACATTTATATGAATGCTGCAAACAGCCTCATTAACCTTGGCTGTTATCAGATTATATTCAGAAACGATGCCTAAAATATTTGAATTCAAGAGGGATGAAAGTTTTCTCAAAAGATAAGCTTCTCTAACTTGTTGTGCAATGTGAAGTTCACTTTGTGACCAAATTTGTTTAAAATGTTTCCTTGCTTGTGTTTCTTAGTTCTGTAAGATAGTTTGACAGTTTTAGCAGGTTTTACTTGATCTTCTTGGGGTGTCTATTCAAACAGATTAAACTTTTGCATGTCTCTGCTGGTTTTAGACGTCATCTGCAAGCTTCCTGACTCCTACAGTCCTCAGTATGTGGAGGCTGCGTGGTACCAGTGGTGGGAGAAGCAGGGATTTTTCAAGCCTGAATATGGTGTAAGAGAATCCTTCACTGAACTTTAAATTAACGCAACAGAAAACAGCTTTAATGATATGATCATCTTTACCTGCAATAACTTGTTTCTAACTATTCTGTAGAGGGAGAGAATTAGTGAGAATAATCCGCATGGCATCTTCATGATGTGCATCCCTCCTCCTAATGTGACTGGATCACTTCACCTGGGTCACGCTCTGACCAACGCCATTCAGGACTGTCTGACCCGCTGGTGATTACAGCCGCCCTGTTCATGAATCTCAAATATAAAGTCACATTTCAGTGTGGTTTTTATTCACAAAAGACAAATGTGCGTGCTGAATTAGTTTGTTTTATCTTCCCGTCTGCAGGCACAGGATGCGTGGGGAGACCACCCTGTGGAACCCGGGCTGTGACCACGCCGGCATCGCCACCCAGGTGGTGGTGGAGAAAAAGCTGATGAGAGAGAGGGGTCTGACTCGCCACGATCTGGGCAGGGAGAAATTCATTGAGGATGTCTGGAAATGGAAGAATGAGTGAGTAGGCAAAGAAAGAATCAAACTAACATTTAAAGGAGACACCTAAAATGTTTTTTTTGTAGGAAGGGAGACCGTATCTACCACCAGCTGAAGAAACTGGGATCCTCTCTGGACTGGGACAGGGCGTGCTTCACTATGGACTCTGTGAGTGTTTCAAAATCTCTCACCCACATTTGGTCTAAAGAAAACCTGGAGATTTGATTTAAATTAATGTTTTTAAAATGTCTTTCTTTTTTTTAAATTCAGAAACTGTCCTATGCAGTCCAGGAGGCTTTTATCCGCTTGCATGACGAGGGAGTGATTTACCGGAGCAAGAGGCTGGTCAACTGGTCCTGCACACTAAACTCTGCCATCTCCGACATAGAGGCAAGTTTCCTCACCTATCTGAGGCATTTTGCTTAAATATGAAATCAAAAACTAGGCTTGATCACCTTGTATAATTGTGAGGAGTATTTCTGATATGAAGCTGTAAGAACACGCTGCTTTGAGGGGTTTAGATAAAATCTTCATAAAAATGATTACTGTCTTTGCAATATTTGAAATGGTAAATATTTGTTTGATATTCACAGGGTTGTGCTTAAAATGCTTTAACATCATAAATACATTATTAGATTTATTACTTTGCTTTATAACTAAAGAAAATGTAGTTTTGGTTTATGAAGATGACAGAACGCCTCACAGCCTCTGCAAAACTGCCCATGTAGCTGTTTTCTGCTCTTCAGTTTGGATTAGTGTACAGTGATCCCTCACCTATCGCAGGGGTTACGTTCCAGAGACCCCCACGATGGGTAAAAATTCGCAAAGTATCTGCTTTATATTTATTTTATTATTTACATATACATTAAGGATTGATACACTCCGACAAACCTTTCCCACTCTTATTAACTTCCCTGTAATGGATTTAGTGGAGGACCTGAAAATTCAACCAGACACAAAGTGTTCCCAAGTTTTATTTTGAAAAGACTGGTAGAAGTCAGCACACGTCTGTGGAAACACACTGGAACGTCTGAGGAGGAAGAGGATGAGTTGATGGCTGTGGAATGACTGGGAGCTTGAACAGAGTTCAGAGAAAAAAAAAACACTAACCTTCTTTTTAGAGCTCAGATCAGGGGCCTTGATCCAGTGGTTAAACCCACTTCCCCAGGTAGAAGATTGGGGCAGATGGAGACAGTAGTGATGCCATCGAGAGCGGAGTCCAGAGTGGCGTTGTTGCTTATTTTAGATCCGTCCAGAACTCAGTGGGTTAGTTTAAGTCAGGTCCTCTGGACAGTTAAAAAGGCTTCATAAGCTCATATATGGTCCTTCACAAAGATTAATGCACCTTTGTCCAACATTTTAACTTGGAATTAGTTCAAGCTAACCTAATGTTCTGTTAAGTTCCTAGCAAGAACCAATGCAGACATGTTCCTGTTTTTAGTTTTCTACACCGCCTTATAATCTAGCTGTTTTTTTTCTTCTTCTTTCTTTTCACTACTTTTCATTTTGACTGTTCTTTTGGTTGCTATTTTGTTATGATTTGTTAAAAACAAATCTATGCCTCTTTCTGTCTAATGTTGTTGTCCACTGTTGTCATCACTCTTGTTAAAGAAATCAGGCTTCTCTTGTAAATGAGTCTCCGAGGCTCAATAGGATTAAACTGTATAAATAAAGGTTGAAATATATGAGTTTCCTATTGGCATGAACTGTTAACAGGATGTATCTTGTCTTATTTTTATTAGATAAGTGACACATTAAGTAACAGTAACTTTATTGTATTTATCTTTAATTTTTTTACACATCTGTAGATGTCAGAAAGAAAACATATTGTGGTTTATTTATTTTGTTATCTTTTATTAGAAGAGTTAAATTGTGTGGAATGTAGTCATTCTGTTGAGTATACAGTATATGAGTTTATTTGTACTTATTTATAATTAAAATGGCTTAAAACTTCACCACAAAAAGCTTTAAACTACTCAAATTTGACTTTAGGGAAAGTGTAAGGCCCTTTTATTTAACAGTTTGACATTTTTATACAACATAGTTCTAGAATTGAAACAGTGAGTTTTACTCTTCCTGTAATCTGAGCATAAAGAATAGTACTTATTTGTAGCTGCAGCATTTAAATAATTAAAGACCATCGTCTGCCTCCTTTCATGCCAGAGTTTTAGACTAAGATCCTCTTATGTTGAGAAACAACAGAGTTGTAGCTGTTTTGGTCAAACCTTGAATTTAATGTTGTGCTTGATCTTGTGATATCACGAGATGTCTCACTCTGAGTTCGTTGTGAGTGACTCTCAGCTACTACCACACAAAATATTTGCACAAGATCAGTAAAACTGACTGACTTATTGTAATTTTTATGTTTGCTGATGTTGATTAGCTGTGGCAGCCATCTTTATTCGGGCTAACCTGACTCCAAAAGATAATCGGTTGAAACTGAGAGTTTCTGTGAAATTTGTCCATTGGTTTGTGAGATATTTTGCTAACAATCACAGTTAATGGCTAATGCTGTTTTATGTATTGTGAATGACTCTGCTACAACCACACCAAAATTTACCTCTGTTTATATTGAGAAAATTATAGCCATTTCTTTTCTTTTTTTTAAAGATGCTTGGTTGTGACAGTCATCTTTCTTTAGATTGGGTCCAAAGTTAATCCCTTGTAGACGTACAGCCAATTAATATTTAATTAAAGTTCATGCAGTGTTTCTTGGATCTGACATGTTTCCATACCATACCAACTTTATTTATAGAGCACTTTATGCACCCAACAGGACCAAAGTGCTGTACACACAATCACAAAATACAATACAATCATAAAATGGAAGGGACTAAAAACAGTACTAAAATAATAAATTATGAATACAATAAAACAAAGCCTTTGTGTTTGTTTTTCTCTGACGGCACATTTAATTTTGCGACTTTGTCATAATTTCGGTCTCAGAAAGTGCCAGTATAAAAAGCATTTTGTAAAAATGTCATTCTGCATGACCTTAAGTCTTTTAAACTCTTTAGAAATTGGTTAAACAAGCATTTTTTTGTATTCTTGCACAGATTTATAAAATCTCTAGTTATTACCGTATATCAGCCAGTTTTAAACCCATTTTTCTCTCCGTAGAGTGTTAGAAGAAAAATGTTCTGTCTACTTTTTTTCCTTTGCTCAAATGTGAAAGTTTCACTTTTAGTGGATTGGTAGAAATTTCACCTTGTTATGGGGCTTAACACTGACAGATCCACTTTGTCAGTTCTGGTCACGGTGTCCTCTCGTGATGAAATCACCTTTTTGTATTTCAGGTGGATAAAAAAGAGCTCACCGGCAGAACTCTGCTGCCTGTTCCCGGCTACAAGGAGAAAGTCGAGTTTGGGGTCTTGGTGTCTTTTGCTTACAAGGTGGATGGATCAGGTATCTGAACCGCAGCAGGACGGGGTGTTTCAGCCGAGACACTGTGTGCTTTTTTAATAACCATGTTCCTTTCCTCAGACGAGGAGGTGATCGTGGCCACGACTCGTATTGAGACGATGCTGGGAGACACGGCTGTTGCTGTCCACCCGGCTGACCCCAGATATCAGCACCTGAAGGGGAAGATGGTGCTGCATCCCTTCTGTGAGCGCAAGATGCCCATAGTTTTTGACGAGTTTGTGGACATGAACTTCGGAACAGGTACGTTTGGTCACCAGTAAATGTGACGTGTCTGGTTCTGCAGTGAAATGAAGAACTAATGATTTCAAGTCCCTTTTTCCTCATTAGTTGTTCCTTTTTTATTTTTGTCCCTTGTCACCATTTTCTGCTCAGGCGCTGTCAAAATCACCCCGGCTCATGACCATAATGACTACGAGGTCGGCGAGAGACACAATCTGGCCTTCATCAACATCCTGAATGAGAATGGCCTGCTTATTAACGTTCCTCCTCCCTTCCTGGTAAGGGTGTCTCATTAGCCGCCTTCTTGCAGTCGGGGCATTTTTGCTGTGACACAGAGTCAGGCTTCTTCAAGGAAGCCATTTCCTTTCACATTCTTTCCATTTTTACCTATTCTGTCTCATCTCAAAGGGTATGAAACGATTTGAAGCCAGAAACGCAGTCCTCCAGGCGCTCCAGGACAGAGGCCAGTTCAAAGAGGTCAAAGACAACCCCATGGTTGTCCCAGTCTGCAGGTAACACTGGGTTTGTGTCTTTAGTTCAGCATAACAACTCGTTTTAGATGAGATTTTAAACCAGTCTTATGTTTCTGCTCCTTCAGCCGTTCAAAGGACATTGTGGAGCCACTGCTGAAGCCGCAGTGGTATGTAAACTGCACAGACATGGGTAAACAGGCTGCAGACGTCGTCAGAGAAGGCAAGCTTAAAGTCATCCCAGATCACCACCTCAAGACGTGGTTCAACTGGATGGACAACATTAGGTAAGGACCTCTTTTTGTCACTTACGTTCTGTGTTTATTCTTTGTTCCAGAACCAGTCTTTTGTGGTCAGGTTTAGTGGAGGGAATCATAAGTGGCTTTTTTGTAGCTTTCACTAAAAATAATGTAGAGATGAATTTTCACATTTAGAACCATGACAGGAAAAGCTAGTCGTAGCAATTCTCTTAAAACAGACTGATGTTGTGTGCTGCTCAATAATCCAGGTAGATAAATCGAACAAGGTTGAGTCAGGTCCCCTGGACGGATTTTTCTTTGTTGAAACGTTTCGTCTTTTATCAACAACACTTCTTCAGTCCGAGGAGCTGCAACAAGGGTCCTGCATTCTCCATCCAAAGTGCTGAAATCAGCTCTTATTGTCGTAGCTGTTACGAAAACTGCATCATTTTGTTCACAGAGTAGCAGCTTCACTCGCCTCTTCTCGACACAAGACCTTAAATCAAACTTTTTCTCACAGGCGTATGCACCAAGCATTGTGCGATTGGTCAAAAGTTTGTGGACATGTTCGTCAATGCGGAAATGCACTCAGACATTCAGCTGTCCAACTCTTCAAAAACACTAAATTAGTCAAATGGCCAAAAACTCCTGGATGGACATCTTGCAGACCTCATGTATGGAGAATGCATGGACGGAGTGGAGACTCTGGCGGGAACAAACCTGCATGTTGAAGTGTACTGCAGTGGGAGGGGTTTCCCAAGAGCTCTACATGCGTGTCTCATAGACTATGAAAGGTGTGTGTGAAAACTAACGTCCCACAATCACGTGACCGCAGGTCGACTGATTGGCTTCGGATGGAGTATGCCGGGACCTTTAGTCTTACAAACAACATCTTCTCATAGTAGATCACCCAGTTTGCTGGTGTGACAGACAAAACTAAGTAGTTGTTCACTAACTCAGGAGCCAGACAGAAGGAGAAATCACACACAAAACAGGCTCTAGAGAAATGTGGATATCCAAACTGGGCCTTTCTGAAAGCAGAGAAGAAACCCAAACAGGACTCCAGCCAGCCATCAGGTGAAAAGAAGGAACCCAGACCAGTGGTCGTTACGTATGTTGCTGGAGTTTCAGAGACATTGAGACGTTTATTCTCTAAACACAACGTCCCAGTGGCTTTTAAACCCCAAAATACATTACAGCAAAGACTGGTTCATCCCAAAGATCCAGTCCCCCGGCACAAACAGAGTAATATTGTGTATGTTGTTCAGTGTCAGGAGGGCTGTGATCAGTCTTACATCAGGGAAACTAAACAGCCACTGGCCAAAAGGATGGACCAGCACAGAAGATCAACATCATCAGGTCAGGACTCTGCAGTCTACACTCATCTCCAGGTCAGAGGTCACTCTTTCAGGGATGAAGATGTTCACATCCTTGATAGAGAGGAACAATGGTTTGAGAGAGGAGTAAAGGAGGCCATCTTTGTGAAAAGAAACCGTCCATCATTAAACAGAGGTGGAGGCCTCCGTGTTCAACTGTCCCCCTCTACAATGCTGTTATTGCCAGTATCACTCAGCTCCCTGTGAATAGCAAACAACCATCAGGGCATCAACGCTCGATTGTTAGGTTGATGGTCCTCCTTTTGCATGTGAACAACTAGTTTTGGCTGTCGCCAGCAAACTGGTTGATCCACTACGAGAAGGTTCTGTTTATAAAGCCCCCAGTATAGCTCTGCGTGCGGCAGTACGCCGCTGTACACCGTACGTACGCAGAGGCACAAGCGTAGCCCCGCAGGGCATGTACGCGCAAAGCTCAATTTTTACAACCGTGTACATTTTTACAACCGTGTACACAAACGCGTTGTCTCACAATAAACTGCCCGGCGCCGGATTGTTTTGTATTTAACACAAATGTACATCCCCTTCTTCATCCCTGATCTGGCCTTTTTTTTTTTCCAAAAGGCAGTGATCTCTTCCTCCTCCGTTGACGCCATGACTGAAATGATGAGAAATGAATGAATTTGTCACGAGCGAATTAAACTCGGGTCCAGCGTGGCTGCGGGAGGTTCTGCAGATTTCCTGGTGTGCTGGTCTGATGTGTGGGCTGCAGGACCAGCGCTCCCTGTTTTTTTTATTTTTTAGAACTTTTTATTAACATATAAACACAGAACACCGCTGCGGCTGAAGCTGCCAGCTCGCGCCTTTTTTCCCCCCCACCCGACCCGTCAATCAATTCAGTAGGCGTGTCAGCAAATGACCAATCAGCGACCTCAATTTGTCCCGTAGGTAAACGCTCTGCGCTGCAGCTGCTCAAATGACGTCAAGAATTTGGTGCGAAAACGCGAGACTGTACGCGAGAACGTACGCTGGGGTGTGGGGCTGAACTGTCTGCGTATAGTAGTTACGCGCGTACGGACACGCGCATGGCCGTACGCAGAGCTATACTGGAGCCTTAAGACTGAGTTTGTTGCAGCTCCTCAGACTGAAGAAGTCTTTTGGTTAAAAGACTAAATGTTTCAACAAAGAAGAATCCGTCCAGAGGACCTCACTCAACCTTGTTATTAACACACTGATATTAAGACCTTGTTATTAACACACTGATATTAAGACAAGGACAAAACCTGTTATTGAAGTAAGACGTTTTGCACAATAAAAAAGCCAAGTCATTCATTGAGACAGACTTAAAAGTAAAGGATTGTTCTTTATAAATAAAAAACAGTCTGTAATAGTGAAAATGTATTAAACCTTAATTCAGATACTTCTCTTTGTTTCAGCCTTCAGGTAGGTTTTGTGGCTCTGGAGGAATTGTATTTAGTTGGAAAAGGTGACTAAAATAACTCTGCTGTAAAGGTTGCAAACCCTGTTTAATGTTGCATAAAATATCTGCAATTTGGCTTTTTAACATGTACATTTAGATACAAGTACAGAATTGTCCTCAAAAATGGCTGGTTATCTTAAACATTTTGCAGTAAATGGTAAATGGAGCTTATTTATATAGCGCTTTCTAGCCCCCTGTGAGGAGCCCCAAAGCGCTTTACAATACCAGCCATCCACCCATTCATTCACACATTCATACACCGGTAGTGGTAGCCTGCCTTGCAAGGCGCCATCCAGACCTACCGGGAGCAACTCGGGGTTAAGTGTCTTGCCCAGGGACACAACGACACATGGTGGGCGGACGCGGGATTCGAACCTCCAACCTTCTGATCGGGGGTCGACTGCCATTACCACTGTGCCCACGGCCGCCCAGTAGTGAACTATTGTATCTTTACAGAATGTTTCTCTTAATTATTTAATAAAACCTACTAAAATCATGCAGAATGCCAATCAGCTGATGTCAAATCCAAGGTGATGGTTTCAGATTAGATTTGTTTGTGAAGCAGTACAAACATAATTAACCTACAATCATTTAAAACACAGTAAAGAAACAAATCACAATCAGGAAGCCAGCGTCGTAACTGGATGTTGCTGATTGTCTGTAATTGTACGCTTTTTTAAAATTCCACTAGGTTTATTTAAATTCCTTTTGTGTGATCAGGGTCTTGTTTTAAATGTTGCCCATTTGCTTTGTTTTTTTAGAGACTGGTGCATCTCTCGGCAGCTGTGGTGGGGTCACCGTATTCCTGCTTACTTCATCACTGTCAACGATCATTCTGTGAAACCAGGCGAGGTAACTTCTGCCTCTTCTATCAAATGGCTTTAACCTGTCAGAGTCTGACAGGTTAAAGCCATTTGCATCAGGATTACTCACGCCTTTTTTGATTTATTTCCCCTCTGGTTTCTGTTTTTCCCTTCAGGATATAGATGGTCATTACTGGGTGAGTGGGAGATCAGAGGAGGAGGCTAAAGAAAAGGCAGCGAAACGCTTCAACGTGACCGTGGACAAAATTTCACTCCAGCAGGGTAAGATGTCCCTTTTTGTTAAGTGCCACGGGTTTTGTTTCTTTAATGTGTGTAATTACTTCAGGTTATGCCAACACACAGATTGATCAAATCAAATTAGTTCTCCTTATTCATGCAGATTAGGTAACTTTTTGTTCCTGCATTTCAGATGAGGACGTTCTGGACACGTGGTTCTCGTCTGGCATTTTCCCCTTCTCTATCTTCGGATGGCCTAACGAGGTAAAACTCTGAGCTCAACAGACTTTTTAAAGACACAAAAGGTGCAAGAAGTCCACTCCTTTCTGCAGCAGAAACAAAGCTATTAAAAAGCGTATAAACTGGGAATACCGTCACCTCAATTCTGAGTTCCCTTGTAACTTTTATTAATATATTAAACTGGTTTACGTCTGCTTCTATGACCCGCTCTGAGCGAGCCTCGTAAAGAATGACTTTGAAACTCAGGGTGTTGGTGCATTTGCTTCATGAATGTTGACGTTTGTTGTTTTCTTATAGACTGAGGACCTGAATGTGTTTTACCCTGGCACCTTGCTGGAGACGGGTCATGACATCTTGTTCTTCTGGGTTGCCCGAATGGTGATGTTGGGTCTCAAACTGACAGGAAAACTGCCCTTCAAAGAGGTGAGGTCACTCAAAAATGCAACTTTTGCACCAAGAAACAAGATAATCAGAATACTGGATCATTATCACCTGCTACCAAAGGCGAAAAAGTGATGGTGTTCGTGTGTTTATTCTTTTGTCTGTTAATAAAATATCTCAAATCACCTGACCAACTCCCATCAAGTAATCATTGGTTGTATCTCTAAAACTGATTAATTTTTGGAGTGAACCAGATTCAAGATGGCCACTGTAGCTAAGTGACATTAGAAAACACAAAAATAGCTACAATTTAATTACAAATTGAACTAAAATTTGGTATCTGAAAGTGATTCCCAATAGATTTTTTGCTCCTCTCTAGTCGTAACATGTAGGTGGCCAATATGCATCCTTTTAAGGAATATCAGGCCTTTAATTTCATATTTGTTTAACAGGTTTATTTGCACGCGGTGGTACGAGATGCTCACGGAAGAAAAATGAGCAAGTCTCTGGGCAACGTCATTGACCCGCTGGATGTTATCACAGGGATCTCCCTGGAGGTAAAGACAAACGCTCAGGCACTTTTCTGTCTCCCGCTCAGGTTATCTTTTACATGTTCATCACACTCCTGTTGGTCCCAGGAAGCCCATATTCCTATACAAGCTTTATCCACCACCTACTTCTGCCTTCAATGAGCTTTTATTGAGCCCATCAATCTCTGCAGAGGTGGAGAGGCAGCGGTTCAGTCAGATGAAGCAGACATGTCCTCTAGAGGGCACTGGATGATTTGTAGTAAACTTTTCCCTAATTTTATTTCCCTTACACAAGTTCTTTCCTGGTTAAACTTTAAAGCAGCTGTTTTTTATTCTTAAAATGAGAGAGGAAAACATGTTGAAAACATCCTCAAGTTCCTATTTCTTAATCTGTATATCCTGTAGGTTCTTCATGCTCAACTGATGGACAGCAACTTGGATGCTCTAGAGGTGGAGAAGGCGAAACAGGGCCAGAAGGCAGACTACCCAAATGGTATCCCAGAATGTGGAACAGATGCTCTCCGGTTTGCACTGTGCGCTTACACGGGCCAAGGTGAACTAATTTGTAATCCATTACTACCCATTGGCTGCATTTCAGTCCTGACTTTCTTTGTATTTTCTTAAGAACGGGGAAAGTAAAGAAGGTATAAAGTCTCACCATGTGTGTCTTTTTGCACCAGGTAGAGATATCAACCTGGATGTCAACCGCATCCTGGGTTACCGTTACTTCTGCAACAAATTGTGGAATGCCGTAAAGTTTGCCATGAAGACTCTGGGAGACGACTTTGTACCGACAGAACAAGCTCAGGTGAGACCAGATAACAAGACGTGTAGGAGAGAACAGACTCCTGCAGTCTGACAGCTCTGATTTATGTTGAATAGACAGGGCTCTAGAGTGTGACCAATTTGCTCCCACGTGCACCTTAAAATCTGTCAGGTGTGACCATTTCTTTTCCTTGGTCACACCGATGCCCCCAACCTTTTACATCTTTTCTTTTTCTTTTTCTTTTTTTTAACTCACTTATTGAAGCGCTCTGTCTTGAAGCATCCCCTTATCCTCTGAAGGCCAGAGCGAGGAAGGGAAGACCCTGAAGACAGAGCTCCTGCATGTGTTTGAAATGACTTATCACAGCAACACAACCCATTATGAAGAACTAACAAGTCCTAGACATATCAACAAGATAAAAAGTCACTTATTTGTGTATATTTTTCAATTAAATAGAAGGTAACTAAGAGGTTATAGCGTCAGAGGAGGTTCCATCTGACCCTCCAACCTTGGCCAAGCTTATGAAGAAAATTTTGGAAAAGCAGCAGCCGGTTTTTCACAAAAAGTCCATAATATGGTCAATGTGATGCACTGCACTTCCTGCAAAGAATGCATCCAAATCTGAGCTGGTATCAAAGCATAAACTTTCAGAATGGAAACTCAACAGAACACCATGTCTCAAACATCAATCTTTTTAAGAAGCTGCAGAAAAACCTTAGTGTATTAAAAATCTTTGCCAGTGGACCCAACTGCAAAAAATTAGTATGGACTGGTGGATCTGAACCTTTTTTTTCTTCTCATGATGTTCCCTCCATCTTCTCAGTTGTGTGGGGAGGAGAGCACATCGGACCGCTGGATCCTGTCCAGGCTGAGCGCTGCGGTTTCCCTCTGCAACGCCGCTTTCAAAGCCTACGATTTTCCATCAATCACCACCTCCATTTACAACTTCTGGCTCTACGAGCTCTGCGACGTCTACCTAGTAAGAGACATCGTTGAGACTCTGACCAGTTGGAGCAGAGTATTTTATTTTTTAGAGGACGTATTTCTTTATGCGGGGTCATAATGAACTCTTTGTTATCCAGGAAAGTGTGAAACCAGTGTTTATTAAAGCAGAGGAAGACGGCAGCTGCCAGAGACAGGCCCAGGTGTGCAGACAGACCCTCTACACCTGTTTAGATGTCGGTTTGCGCCTCCTGTCCCCCATGATGCCCTTCGTCACTGAGGAACTCTACCAGAGGTTACCACGGCGACAGCCTCTGACCGATCCTCCAAGCATCTGTGTGACATCGTACCCAGACACCAAGGAGGCAAGATATTAAATTCAATAAAACAGTGAAATTGTTGTTTTTTGGCTTCTATATTTTATTTAATTTTTTGCAGTTTTGCTGGAACAGTGAGGAGGTTGATCGTGAAATGGAGTTCATTATGACGACGATCAAAACAATCCGATCACTCAGGGCTGACTACAACCTGACAAAGACCAAAGCTGACTGTAAGATGACAGAAAAATGAATTCAAAACCTTTTTTTAATGTATTTTTATTTCAAGCTTTTAACATATTATTCAATATCTTTGTTACTTAGTGTCTGAAACAGTAAAAGTAGCTTTCACTGTTGTAAAAAAGGAATGGAAGTAATTGTATAGTTAACTGCTACTTGGGTTAAAGCACTTAATATAATTTCTGTCCTTTATCTTCAACTCTACCATATTATTGCCTACATTTTTTTAGACATTGATTCTAAAATTTTACATAAACCATATAACAGCCTTCCTTGATTCCTCATTTTATTGTAATAAGTTTTGCTTCCTCACATTTGCATTTTTCTCTCCTAGGTTACCTTCAGTGCGTAGACGCAGCAACTGTGGCTCTGGTGCAGAAATACACGCTGCAGATTCAGACGTTGTCCTATTGTCAGGAGGTCATCCCTCTGACAGCCAATCAGCCGGTCCCAGAAGGCTGTGCCATGGCCATCGCTTCTGAAAGATGTACCGTCAACCTTATGCTCAAGGTATAAAACCAGTAATCTGCCAAAAGCAAAGTGGCGATATAATATCTTCATTCGTTTGACTGCATTAGTGAAATGTATTTCATGAGTCGGTGGATGGATTTTCACAAAACATAAAATAATAATTGAATGTACATCTATAGCTTATTGAGCCAAGTCAACATGGCCACCACTGCTGACCTTATAAAACACAAAAATGGCTATAACTCAGTGCATGCATCGTCTTCCAACTGTTCTGGAGTCGGGTTGCAGGGGCAGCAGCTTGAGCAGGGAGGTCCAGACGTCTCCACAGCCACCTCTTCTGGGGGGACTCCAAGGTGTTCCCAGGTCAACCAAGAGTCAGTCTCTCCAGCGTGTCCTGGGTCTTCCTCAGTGTCCCCTCAGTCAGACGTGCCCAATGCACCCAGGGAGCATCCTTACCAGATGCCCAAACCACCTCAACTGGCTCCTCTCGATGTGGAGGAGCAGTGGTTCTACTCTTGAGTCTCTCCTGGATAACTGAACTTCTCACCCCATCCCTAAGTTCAGCCAACCTGTGGAGAAAACTCATTTCGACTGCCTGTATCCACAATCTCATTCTTTCGGTCACTACCCAGAGTTTGTGACCATAGTAGAGGGCAGGAACAGACTGACCGGTAAATGGAGCTTTGCCTTACAGCATAACAGATTGACAAAGAGTCCACAATACTGCAGATGCTGCACCGATCCGTCGGTCAATCTCACGCTCCATTCTTCCCTCAGTCGTGAACAAAAACATCACAATATTTGAACCCCTCCACTTGAGGCAGAACATCACAACCTGAAGAGGGCAGTCCACCCTTTTCCATCCGAGGACCATGGCCTCAGATTTGGAGGTGCTGATTCTCATCCCGGCTGTGAACCACTCCACTGAGAGCTGAAGCTCGTGGCACGAAGAAGCCCACAGGATCACATCATCCGCAAATAGAAGAGATGGAATCCTGAGGCCATCGAACTGGACTCCCCCTGTTCCCTGGACGCACCAAGAAAATCTGTCTGTGAAAGTTATGAACAGATCAGACCTGGCGGAGTCCGACTCCCACCCTGAAGGGGTCCGACTTACTGCCGGCAATGCATACCAAATTCTAACACGGCTTGGATAAGGACTGAACAGCCTGTAGCAACAGTTCTTTATGCTATAACTCAGGATTGCAGTCAGAGCTAAAATTTGGTGTGGTAGAATCTGAGCCGTTTACAACTAATGCTAATACTTATTGCACATCACATTTGCCTTTGCTTCAGCTTGACCTGTTGAAGTAAATCCTGTTTGTCAGCAAAATCTCATGAACCACTGAATTTACTGAAACTTTCAGAAGGTAATCTCTGAATGTGCATCTACAACTGATTACGTTTGGAGTAATTTCGTGATGGCTCCCAAGCGAATCAACAGCACACAAGAATGTCTAATTCTAGCAAGTTTATGGACATTAGGCTACAATTTGTTGTAGCTCAGTCATTTACAACATACTTTAAGTGTAACATCTCTGGATTTTGTGCAAAACGTTTAAGTTTGAGAACGAGCTTCACCACCATCTCTTCAGAGTACTTGCAGCAAAACCCCTTAAAGCGTAAACACACATCACCAATCTAATCATCAACAAAGATGATTTTAAATGAACTTCTTTGGGAAAAAAATCAGTTTTTTCTCTACAGACCTAATCAATTCTGTGACAGTTGTCCTTCACCTTCTAACTTCCAGGGTCTCGTTGACGTTGAGAAGGAAGTGACTAAGCTGATGGCAAAGCAAGCTGACTTGGAGAAACAGATGGAGAAGTTGAGAGAAAAGATGGCTAAGAGTGACTACAAGGAGAAGGTGCCAGTGAAGGTGCAGGAGCAGGATGCAGAGAAGGTGAGAAAAAGAAATTGACTCTCTGGGTTTCTGTAGAAGTGAGACATCTCAAATCAGGTAAATAATACTTTTTTTTTTTTTCCTTCACAGCTGCGGCAGAGCCAAACTGAACTTGAAAAAGTAAAAGAAGCCATAGAAAACTTCAGAAAAATGATGTGAGAATGACGACTTCTCCATTTGACATTAATGTAAATCAGAATTTACTTTCACTTTTTCCTCATGTCATTAATTTTCATATTGACTGTAGTATGAAAGTTTCAATAAAGCACTTTCAACAGTTAATGGGATTCAGTGATATACTGGTACTAATAATCCATCTCTTTTATATCTCCTGTTAGGCAAGTACTTGTGTGATGAACAAAAATAAATAAAATAAAATCCATCATCTCAAAATTTTATTCAGCATATTTAATGGAACACTTGAGAGCATCGGTTTAGGGTTGATTTGTAAAGAGTGCACCCACTAAAGAAAAAAAAACTGAAAAGCTTAAACACTTTGGCTGTATTTTTCAGAGATGGATTTCCTCTAAAATGACTTTGGGATTATATTTTTTAAATTCATTTAATCATAGCGATGAGCCTCTGCTTACATTTGCTTTACAAATCCAGCCAAAGAGAGAACAATAGAAGGAGTGAGTAATGGTTTGTGCATTTATTTAAAATGCAATCCTTTTAAAAGAGAAACCCTGAACAGAATGACTAAAGGGTGAATCTTAAAAGAAAATATGTACTATATTTTACACATTATTGGCTGTGCATGTGGAGGAACAAAACAACCCAAACAGTACATTCACACTATGCCAAGAACAAACTGACCACAGTCCATCCAACTCGGCTACTCCTCCTCTCATCCATCCGTCTATCCCTTTAAAAATATATTTATTTTACAGTCTCCAAGGCGAGTGGAACTCTGCGGCAGGGAGAGGAGCGCAGTGTGTCGAGTCAAAGTTTCGCATGTACTTCCGAGCCTTGGCGAAAGAGAGAAGGGGAGGGGGTAGAGGAGGAATGGAGAATTAGATGTGTGGGAGGGCTGCCGAACAAAAAGTGCAGAGCTTGATTGTATTCTGGCTCAGTGCCGTACAAATCTCTCCCCATCTCTTAAGGGTTTACACGGGAGGTGAATAAAGCCTAATTTAGAAGGCATCACCAGGGGAGGAAAAGCATAGCATTAGCTGTAATTGATGGCACTCCTCTTGTTTGATGTTAAATGACTTCAATAAGCCGAGCGTGGTAAAATATATTACACCAGTCAACCCGAGAGCACAGGTGAGTGAGTTACTATGGCAACCAGAACAGTTCCTTAGTGGTAATGAGTTCTGAAGAGGTGGGGATTTATTTTTGTTTTTATTTTTGGAGTGCAAGAAAAGGTGGGATGCAAGTCATTCTGAAAAGAAAGTTGTATATTTGTACACTGTATGGGTGAAATGGAAGAACGGATGTTGTAAAAAATCCCACTCCAGATAAGGACAGGTACTTCTAGTCTTTATCTTATTAACTAGACGGGAGTACAACTGGGATTCACAGTGCAGATAATGGTTTTAATTCCTTACCAAGAAAAGAGCCAGCTGTCGCCTTCCCTCTGGAGCCATGTCGTCACCTGGTGACATTAGGAGGGTATCAGACTGCATAAGCACATTATGCATGTTTGTGGACGGTGCAGTGCGTAGTTAATTGGCTCTTGTAAACGTGGAAACAAAGGCGGTGCTTACCAACACTCCATGGAAACGAGACGTCTCTGTCTGTCTGATAGGACTGCAGCACAGACACACACCAGTCATCGTCCACTTCATAGCCACTGTACACAGATGCTGCAGGGAAACGGCGTTAATATAAGTTTAATGAAATATTTCACCAACATAACTCTTTCATATACAGTACACACACCTCCACCTACCTTCTTCTAACGGGCTGGTGGCACTGAGCCACTGTCTGACAACTCTGATCCCTTCTTCGGTTATTATTTTGGGGTACCTGACAAGAATTACACCTGGATTTACAAAAAAAATCTAAAAGAGTCCAAACAGAGACATCAGCTGTGAGAAGTTTGAGGCCAAATGTGTGAGGAAGAAAAAACTGACCTGAATTGAAGCAGTTTGAGCAAGAGGTTGTTTCCTCTGTTTGACATGATGTCCTCTGGACCCCTGCAATACATCTAGAATCAGTGTGGTGCCACATAGTCAAGATGACCTCAATTTAAATTGTGCTGCTTGCATAATTGGAAAAGATATGTTGAAAGTTTCAGGAAGAACACATTTATTGGGAACATTATTCAGAAATCAGGAAAAGAACCACAAGTCAGTTTTCATTCATCTGTTTACAGACAAAAAACTTCAGAGAAAACTAAATACAAAATCATAAACCATTGAAATACATGAACAATTACCAGTAATCATGCTTCAAGTTCAAGGTTCTTGTCATTTGCATCACTGGTGGTACATGAGGGGGAACAAAATTGTGTACACAGGGTCCCAGTTACAGCCAACAATAGCAAAAAATGCAAATTGTAAAAAACTACTAGGGATCTAACATATACAGGTCCTCAAAAAATTAGCATATTGTTATAAAGGTCATTATTTTCCTTAATGTAATGATAAAAATGAAACTTTCATATATTTTAGATTCATTGCACACCAACTGAAATATTTCAGTTTTTTTTATTGTTTTAATACTGATGCTTTTGATATACAGCTCATGAAAACCCAAAATTCCTGTCTCAAAAAATTAGCATATCATGAAAAGGTTCTCTAAACGAGCTATTAACCTAATCATCTGAATCAACGAATTAACTCTAAACACCTGCAAAAGATTCCTGAGGCTTTTAAAAACTCCCAGCCTGGTTCATTACTCAAAACCGCAATCATGGGTAAGACTGCCGACCTGACTGCTGTCCAGAAGGCCATCATTGACACCCTCAAGCAAGAGGGTAAGACACAGAAATAAATTTCTGAACGAATAGGCTGTTCCCAGAGTGCTGTATCAAGGCACCTCAGTGGGAAGTCTGTGGGAAGGGAAAAGTGTGGCAGAAAACGCTGCACAACGAGAAGAGGTGACCGGACCCTGAGGAAGATTGTGGAGAAGGGCCGATTCCAGAGCCACCGTGCACAGGCGTGTGCAGGAAATGGGCTACAGGTGCCGCATTCCCCAGGTCAAGCCACTTTTGAACCAGAAACAGCAGCAGAAGCGCCTGACCTGGGCTACAGAGAAGCAGCACTGGACTGTTGCTCAGTGGTCCAAAGTACTTTTTTCAGATGAAAGCAAAGTTTGCATGTCATTTGGAAATCAAGGTGCCAGAGTCTGGAGGAAGACTGGGGAGAAGGAAATGCCAGAAGTCCAGTGTCAAGTAATAATAATAATAATTAATTCAATTTATAACGCACTTTTCATTACTGAAAATCTCAAAGTGCTACACATATATTGAATGCTACACACATTCATAAACCGGTGGCGGCAGACTACCATGCAAGGTGCTTTCCAGTCCTACCGGGAGCAACTCAGGGTTAAGTGTCTTGCCCAAGGACACAACGACACATGGTGCGGGTCCCGGGAGTCGAACCGCCAACTTTCCGATCGGGAGACGACTGCCCTTACCACTACGCCACGGCCGCCCTAAAAATGTACCCACAGTCAGTGATGGTCTGGGGTGCCATGTCAGCTGCTGGTGTTGGTCCACTGTGTTTTATCAAGGGCAGGGTCAATGCAGCTATCAGGAGATTTTGGAGCACTTCATGCTTCCATCTGCTGAAAAGCTTTATGGAGATGAAGATTTCATTTTTCAGCACGACCTGGCACCTGCTCACAGTGCCAAAACCACTGGTAAATGGTTTACTGACCATGGTATTACTGTGCTCAATTGGCCTGCCAACTCTCCTGACCTGAACCCCATAGAGAATCTGTGGGATATTGTGAAGAGAAAGTTGAGAGACGCAAGACCCAACACTCTGGATGAGCTTAAGGCCGCTATCGAAGCATCCTGGGCCTCCATAACACCTCAGCAGTGCCACAGGCTGATTGCCTCCATGCCACGCCGCATTGAAGCAGTCATTTCTGCAAAAGGATTCCCGACCAAGTATTGAGTGCATAACTGAACATAATTATTTGAAGGTTGACTTTTTTTGTATTAAAAACACTTTTCTTTTATTGGTCGGATGAAATATGCTAATTTTTTTAGACATGAATTTTGGGTTTTCATGAGCTGTATGCCAAAATCATCAGTATTAAAACAATAAAAGACCTGAAATATGTCAGTTGGTGTGCAATGAATCCAAAATATATGAAAGTTTCATTTTTATCATTACATTATGGAAAATAATGACCTTTATCACAATACCTATGCTAATTTTTTTAGAAGGACCTGTAAACTAAGAAACGCACTAAACACTTACTGGTAATAGTGCAAACAATACGCCGAACAACAGCAGCACTTAAGCGCAGCACTACGGTAACTACACTTGATGAACCTCACTTCTCAAAAGTGGTGAATTATATCGATTACCGTATACATAAAATCTTAGCCCTTATTTTCATTAAATTTATACCCCCATTTTGAAAATATGTTTAACCAGAAAAAGACATCCAGACAACTGATTAGCTTTGACATAAAAAAAAAACTGCCACTTTAGAGTTGATGCTTGATGAGAAAACTGATTTCATCCAGAATAATTTCACATCAGTGACCCACATGTGCCTCATAGGCAACTGCTTTTGTGTAATTCATACTTCACACATCAAGCATCTCATAATAAAATTAAAATGGTCAAACTACGGTACATAAGGGGACGAATATAGTTTATTTGCAGATGATCACGTGCTGCTGTTCGGTGTATTGTTTTTGCACTATTACCTGTAAGTGTTTAGCGTATTCTTAGTTCATATCTTAGATCTTATTACCGTTTTCCTTTAAAATGTATACTTTTGTTGGATGTAACTGGGACCCTGTGTACACAGTTTCGTTCCACCACATGCAATGTGAATGACAAAGAACCATGACCTTGACTGCTGTTTTAAAGGCCCACATCTGGTGTTTGGCTTTTTGCTGTGATGGCTCTTGATTATAGACAATTATTTAAAGGACATATTGTTTTAAGGTTTTTTTTTTTGTTGTTATTTTACTACAACTCTGATCAGAAAGAGTAAACCCAACAAACAAGACTAAAATCACTACATGTCAGAGGAAAAAGAACCAGAGCCACCTTGGAGACACTATTTAAGCTGGGAACATTTAAAAACATTTGATACATTTTAAGTATGGCAGTGGGGACTTACGTTGTGGTGATGATTTCATCCCTGGTCCTCCTGATCAGCAGGATCGGTCCCTGGTACCTGAAAGAAGATGAGCTGTTACTTTCATCATTTACAGAACATAAACAAAATTATATTTTCACACTTTCCTCACTATTAACACCGTTCCACTCACTTGAGAAGCTGCTCAGCGTTATTCAGATTCATGTACTGTCTCACTGTGTGTTGTACCAATGGTTCTGGACAAAACACAACAAAAACAAAGATTTATTGAAAATAAAGTGTTCTGATGAGCAGAGCCAAGATCTTCAGCACTCACTCCAACTTTCAGGCATAACTTTGAGGGCCAGCGGCAGGAGGTCATCAAAGGAGGCGTCCAACACTATGGCTTGGATTTCTGGGTATGACATTGTTGCCCACGTAGCTGAGAGAGGGAGAACAAAAGAAAAATGGAGACTAGTTATCAATGGAAATAAGATGAAATATATTAAAATGTCATGATTAGGTTTTGTAAGAATTTTTCCCATTCTTATAAAAAAGACAAAACATATTTGTTTTTAATGTACCGGTGAATCCTCCGATGGACCAGGCATATATTATAATATCGTTCAGCTGGAAGCCAAGTTTGTGTACAGCAAACTGTATCACCACATCCATGGCATTCGCCTCATTCTGGGGAAACGGCACTCCCTGGCAGACAAAAAAATAAAAAATGTTCATGCTACAATAAGACTTAAACATAACCTCACCAAGTTACAACAGCTTGAACAAACGCCCTGCTGATTTTAATCAGCCATGGGAGTGGATGAGCTTCTTGTGCAATAGTGTCTGAGTGAAACCAGATTTTCCGCATACTGTTTTTTTTCCACTGCCCTGCTTGTTTGAACTTGATGAGACAGCGTTAATACAACGTAAAGTGGCTCCGCTGCTTACCGTGCTGCCCCCAAAGCCGGGGTGGTTCCAGCCCAGAACAGAGTAGCCGCCTGCAGAACACAAACAAAAACTTCAACTCCGTTTGAAAATCTACAAAATTCAATGACTTTAAATGTGACTAAGAACACCGAGTGCTACAAAGTAGAAAATTCCTCACCTTCCAGTGGCGTGTTCATGCAGCCCACCTCATAAAAGCCTGCGTTGCCCTCACAGCAGATGACCTGTGGCAGATTTTAAGAACCATCTGAAATGTGACAGGAGTTTTGTTGGACTCCAGAATGAGCCCAGGGCAGGAAAAAACAACAAATCACTGCTGACATTTACCAGAGTCTGGCCATTCGTGCCCCCGTCTTTCCTCCGGTCCACAAACATCGTGTCGATCTCATTACCGTCGCAGGCCACCAGCTTGTTCCTTTGGCCGTTAAACTGTGACAGAGTGTGGATGAGCTCGACAAGTGTTTGATTTATTTAGTGTTAAGTGTGAGCAAGGTTGTTTCTTATCTTACCTCTTCTACTAACTTAGCCTGGCCTTGCTGCAGCACTTGTCTCATGGCTTTCTGCAGCAAACCCACAGAACCTGGGTACAACATCCTCCTCCCAAACGAGTGAACAATAAGAAAACTGCAGAGGAAAATAAAATATTACCACTGTGGTATAACAAAAAATAAATAAATAAAAGAATTAAATTTAGAAGTCTGCTCCTAAACCAGATATATACATGCGTTTCTTTTTTTTACAATATCCAACGTAATGGGTTAACTTGCATTTTTATATTTACCCAATGATGTGACATGGTAAAGTGCGCACAGAGTTAAGAATACTGTCTGCTGTTCCTCTCAGCCTGGGCTCTGGTTTCAGCAGAGAAACGCCACCTTTGGACAGTTTCCTTTCACACAAACGGTTAAAAATATACAACAAAACTTATGTGCACAATAAATGCATCCACATCTATCTGGTGTACTTCTAAGTCGTTTAAAGTTATGAACATGAATTTAATATAAGGTGACTCAGGAGTAAAAAATAAATAAATTAGTGGTCATTTCAAATGACGCAAGCAAAAACTTACGGATTGCTGACTTCTTTCCAGCTGAAATCTGAAGGCCAGTAAGAGAAGTCAAAGTCATAGCACCTTAGTTTTTTCTGAAACAAAAAACACAAAGCATATTTAGCTATATAATAAAAACATTTTTGTAATTTAAAATACTAAGAGTTAACTCAAAATCTTGATTTAAATATTAAAATAGTCTTACCTTGTTTTCTGGTGTATGATTCTTCTTAGTTTCCTCAAGAATTGAAATAAATTGAACATACTCTGAGTTCCTCCATCTCCCCCACCCTTGTAGAGATGCAGAGAGAAAAAGGAGGCAGGAGGGAAGCAAAGACAAAGAGAGATTAGTGGAGACAAACCTTTTGCTGCAAAGCCTCAAGTGTGTGTTTACTATGCTTTGTGGCCATAGACCAGTTACGCAGTCTCCGCTGTAATGGGATCTTAATGGTGTGCAGAACATATAGCTTATAGTGGGATATCTGAAGATGAATATTCTATATAAGGTATTACCTCACGGTCAGTTGAAAATCAGGTAGTCTCACCTCTAAGACATGCAACTCCAAGAAGACACACAAGGACAGTTCCCAAGTACTGACTCGTTGGAATCAACTTACTGCTGCAGATGTAGCCTGAAAACAGGCAAATAAACAATAAAAGGCAAAGGTAAAAACAGACTCCGATACAAAGATGAACGCTCCGATAACTAGCCTGTAGCAATGAGTGTATATCAATTTGTAAAAACTCAAATCATACATTAAGGAGTGACACACAACCTTGAGTAATTATTTCCAACAGATGCTCAACCTTGCTGAATGAATTGGTTGATTACCGTAGGTTCATAGCAGCTGCTTTTGTAGAAGAGCAATTTGTAAGGAGGACACACCAATTAAACTTTAGTCCTTGTGGGAGAATTTATATTCAGAAAAAGTATATACATGTATTTTCAACAACAAGGGCAGAAAAACATTAACAAGCTTAGGATTTAAGAGTAAAAACCAAGTTTATTTCAGCTGCTCCCTTCTTCAGGGGTTACTGCAGAAACCAAACTCACATGAAAGATTTAGCAATTGTTTTATTTCGGATGCCCTTCCTGACGCAACCTGGACTTGAACCCACAACCTCAGGATTACAAGACCGCGGTACTGACAACTGAGCAACCACAGCCCCTTATACATGTGTAAATACGTACTTATAAACTTAGGATTTAACCCTCCTGTTATGTTCGTTTCTGAGGTACAGCAATAATGTTCGTGGGTCAATTTGACCCGGGGAGTGTTTAATCATGTAATAGTGTCAGAAACCCAAAAAATCCTCCAAAACCTTTTTGTATCTGATTATTAACTCCAATACTAACCATGTCAGTCAATATTTGTGCAATGATGTTTTTTTTATTTCTCATAAATAAAGGATAATGACGACTAACTCATTTGGACATAAACAATGTGATTTACATTTTTTATGTTTGCTGAAAAAACCTACACACAAAAAAACAATAATTATCCTTGAAATTGATTTTTGTAAAAAAAATTATGTTACATTTTATTTTATTTTTTTCAAAGGGTGATCTTTATAATTGAACTTGAAACACATTTACTGTTCTGGGTCAAATTGACCCGCTCATTAAAATCAAGACAAATGAGTCATGAAGATTTGTGTGGGTGGAGTTTTCCCACGGGAACAGAAAAGGTTCCCGTCAAAAGTTGTATAAACACCTGCTTTCTCACAGTTTCCTTGTGAAGTAAAGAGAATAGTGAGAAAGTGGGTTTATGTGCATGCATGTGTGCATGTGTGTGTGTATGTGTGTGTGTGCGTGTGTGTGTGTGTGTGTGTGTGTGTGCGTGTGTGTGTGCGTGTGTGTGTGTGTGTGTGTGTGTGTGTGTGTGCGTGCGTGTGTGTGTGTGTGTGTGTGTGTGTGTGTGTGTGTGTGTGCGTGCGTGTGTGTGTGTGTGCGTGCGTGCGTGTGTGCGTGCGTGCGTGCGTGCGTGCGTGTGTGTGTGTGTGCGCGCGTGTGTGTGTGTGTGTAGTGAAATATGTCTCATAGTTTCAAGGAAACAAATAGAATTGGAAATGTTTTTCCCCTTTTTACCATTCATTTTGACTGCCGGGTCAAATTGACCCGAACAGTATCGATGTAACAAGTAGACGCAGAGAGTGGTACAAATGTGTAAAGTGAATCATTTTCAATTTATATGTTGATTGGAACTATTAAGACAAATAGAAAAAGTTTCATGCAGAAAAAATATTTTTAACTATTTTAAAAAAAAATGTAAACTTTAAAACGGGTCAATTTGACCCGTAACATAACAGGAGGGTTAAAGAGTATAAAATCTATATACCGGTACACACACACCATAAGAAAAAAAAATAGTTTTACTATTTCCAAAAGCAAAAATCAGATCAATGACACCTATAAAAATAAATAATAAATCATGTGTGAACGAGTCAGTTTTATTACACTTCTGTATTCTTCAATGTTTATGAAATGTTGGGGAAAATATATTTAAGAAAGTATTAATTAGGACTATATACTATAAATTCCATCCAGTCTTGGAGAATGTATTTTTTTACATTAGTAAGAGTAATAGAAGACAATCAATTTGTTTAGAACAGCATCTCAAATAATTATTTAAGACATCAATGGTGTTAAATAATGTAAGATACTAAGGTAGACTTTCCTTTTTTTTGCCAGCAAGATTATGTTATACTTATCATGCCAATAAAAATAAAAAAAACTAATCAGCAAACAGGATAAGCGGAACAAAAGAGTTACAATGAATTTAATCATAATCCAGGTCTTTATTTTATTCTTTGAAATGTAAGACAGCAAAATAGCACTGACGTCAGACAGATCTTAAATTAGCCCTTTGGTTTGCAGAAATTCAGTTAATTACTTTTTTAACAGGCAAATGAGCTTTTTGATCTATCAAGGATTAGAAAACAGTGACACAACAGTAGCCTGGCCCTCGCCATTCCTACGCAGCTCCGCTCAATTCTCATTTCCCTCCTAGTCCAAAGCGAAGTGAAGGACATGGGTCTGGTATCAACCAGGCTAACACAACAGCAGTATTTTTTAAATGTCACAAACATTCAAGTGACAGTACAATCCACACAAATAATTCATTCATAGGCGAGTTGTTGATTGACTTCAATATCATCTATCAGTATTTTGATTCATGTTTGGGACAATGTTACTTCCTTTTATTACATTAATTCAACCTTTATTTAAGGCAAGTTAATCCCATTGAGCCTCAAGGACTCATTTACAAGAGAGACATTTTAGAACGGAGCATGGATGAACTTAATGTTTCCTACAAGCTACATTTTAGACAACCAACCTTTTCTGTAAAGATAGCAGAGGAGAAGAGGGGAGGTGTAGTAGGACAGGGACCACAGAACTGAAGCCTGAAGTTAGAAAACACAAATTAATTAAAAAAATATCTTTATCAGCTTTTGTCTATAATATTAAACAAAATGCTGTAATACTGACCCAACTAAGAATGCTGTCAGTGTGTTTTTCCAGACCTCTGGGATGGTACGTCCACCCCTGTTAAAAACAAAGTACTTTACAGTAAATATTTTATGGCTGCAGAACGACTTCCGGTCTTCTCTGACGTTAGCTTAGCTGTTAGCATTGCCCCAAAAATCTATATTTAAACTGATATTCTAACATATTTTAATTTTTTCCTCCAAAAGTAGTATATTTGTTTTTAGTTAACACATTTTTACTTAATAAAAAAATCGTTTTATTTAATTTTTCCCCTCTAAGCAACACTGACTACGTAGAATCCATAAATTTTAAATGAAAGAAACAGACCGGGCCACAGCCAGTGCTACGAAGCTACAGTTAGACCGATTCTTAATTAGAAGGTAAAACCGGAAAAAAACATTAAAAATTATGAATTAAAATGTGTTGTCACATGTTTCTCATTCATTCATTCATTGCAAACTGTCATTTCGAGAGATGATGACAGCAAAGGTTTCAATAACAAACACTCGAAACAGCGATGAAACCAAACCAAATCTTTTAACTCCGCGCTTCTAAAATAACTCAGAAACCGTCGGTCCATTCCTACCCTTCTGTCCGATCTGCCCCTGGGTTGAGACTGGTCCGGAGCTCGGTGAATTCGCTGAAGATGAGGCCCAAATATACAGCGGAACCACATCGAAGACACCATTTTTCCTTTGCAAAGACGACGGAAGCCCGCTCTGACCAAAACTCTCGTACAGTTTGACAAAAGGCAGAGAGAGAAAAGGTGCTGCAGAATCCCCAAATGAGATTATTAAACATGTTCTTTTTTTAATTTAGAATAAAACTCTTAATAATAATAATAATCCATGTTTTTTGTCATTGTCAGATAGATTCATAATTCACCTGGGTTTTTGCCACATTTTTGTGCCAGCACTTTAAATTTGTGTCTTCTGTTTTGCTGCATTTACTGTAACTGTCAATATACCACTTGCCACCCAAATCTGTTAGGAGGAACACTAAAATTATATTTGTTATATGAATATTTCAGTAAACCAGGCACACAAGAGTAAAATTAAGCAGAATGAGAGGAAATAACAGATACTTTTAAACAAATCATTTGGATTACGGTAGTTTTTATTTTCTCATAGACAAAATACCTCAAAATGTCATGCTTTTGTTTGACGGACTGTATTGTACTGTATATGCTTTTAATCATAGTGGAGAAAAGATCTACTGTAAGTGTTGTATGATTGAAACTTCACCCTCTTTGTCACGGATGATCATTTTTTACTTTTTGTTGTTGTTGTCTGCTGAAAGTCTGTTTAGCCGACTGGTGGTTTTGTTTCACATCCAGAGTACTTTGCTTATAACATTAGCACCCCATGAATTTACAAAAATTAAATTAATTTGTAATTTATGCTAAAACAAGCATCAAAATATTTGATAAGAATATTTTAACTTTCTTAATTCCAAGTCTGTGCTTCTTCATCCACTCAATTAATTATTCACTTAATTCAATCTCAATGTCACACACTACCTGTGCAATAACCTGTGTAGTATACTGTATATATACAGTATACATAATCTGTGTTGTATGTATATAT